>SJYC01079408.1:0-53483 GCA_006408675.1 Madoqua kirkii | reverse complement strand
CCCGTCCCCGCCCCCCCCTGGCCCCCAGGACCTGCCCCCCCCCCCCCCCCGCCACATCTGTAACCAGGTCCCCTCCCACCCTCCTTCCCTGGAGCCAGGGTGGGATGCTCGGAGACCAGATTTCAGGAGTGCTGTACAGGAAACCTTCCCTGTCCTCCAGCTCTCTTTTCTGGGACTCCTCCAGAAAATCTGTCTCTTTCCTCCTGTAGTAGAATTATTATTATTATGTTTTGAAGTGTGATTTAGCTTGCAGTATAAGCCTAATTAGAACCCTGTAGCGATGCATTCCACATCACAAAGATGAGAACAGGAATTCCTAACCTCTCTCTTGCTCCCAAACTGTCAATAATTCTGCAGTTATCTGTGCATGTATGGTGGTGGGTGAGTGGTTATTGCTGATGTGCAATCAGGGACCCCAGGGCTCTGCTAGGAGCCAAGAAACCAAGAATGTGTAAGGGAGCTCCTGCCTTCAAGGGACCAAGTACAGCTGGGGAGAAGGGTGGTTCCAGTATCAGAGAGATCTGGAGTTGAGCTGAACACAGACAGCAGATAGATGGGGGCTTAGGGAGGGCATGGGGAAAGGATGTAGGCAGGAGAGGCCTGGAGGATGTGTGAAGTGGCAGCCTGGGGGCTCCTTGGAGTGGAGCAGAAGTCCTGGGGGAGGGTCTTCAGGTTGCGGACACAGTGGGCAGAAGGATGCTATGAAAGCTTTGGTGGAAATGGTCTTCCCAAAGCTATCAGTCCCTTGATGTGGTTGGAAGGAGCTCTGATGACCTCAGTGCTCAGAGGCCACCTTTCTATAGCCCACTTTGTTGCTCTGCCCCAGTATTTCTCAGGCTCAGAAGAGTGAAGTTGGGGTGGGATAAATAGGTTACCAATTAAAACTCTGTCAGTGACAGAATCAATTTCTAATTAGCTTTAAAAAGGTAGGGGGAGTCTATTGGCCCACTTCACAGAAAGTAGCAAGTATTGCCTTCAGGTGTGGCTGGACCCAGGCACTCAGGTGATGCAGTGAGGATCTTCTCCTTCACAGTGACCATCTGCTTCTGAGTAGGACATCACTGGAGAGTCAGCTCTGGGACACGAGAACAGGCCTTTTAAAAAACAGAATGGAGCAGGCATCTCCATCACCAAGGACAAGAGGTCCTCGTCTTTCTTGGAAGCAGAGATTGGGGAATGTACGTTAGCAGTGAGAGCATGGTGACACCCCAGCTGGCAGCCCCAGGCAGAAGAGCCCCAGCCACAGCGAGTCAGGTCCTCTCTCCACATAGAGATGTCTGGGCGGGGGAGGTACTGGCCATCTGGGTGGGGAAGAGTCAGCAGGAGGACTGAGTAGGCACTGCCCAGCCTGTCGGAGCTGAGGAGAGAGAGACCCTCCCCAGAACAAGGTGAGATCAGGACAGCGAGGTTTGTGAGACTGACTCAGAGGCAGCAGATCCCCCAGGCAGGGTCCTACCCCATCCCCACCCTGCAGCCTTCTCCTCTCTTCAGACTTTTCTCAACAAGAGGGATTTACCTTTTCATTCTTTTGAAAACAGGTTTTGTTTATAAGTGTGACCAAGACATTTTATTTGGCCACACTAAACAGCATGCAGGATCTTATTTCCCCAAGTAGGAACTGAACCTGTGTATCCATCAGTAGAAGTGTAGAGTCTTTGGACTACCAGGGATGTCCCACCTTTTCATTCTTTAAATATTTATCACCTCTGATTCCCCAGCACCTCACCTCACAGAGCTGAACCATTAGGATTTCAAATCTGCTTCTGAAGCAGAGCTTCCTTCTGGAGAGGTATTTCTAAATTCATATCCTATCTCCCAAGAGATGACTATTAAACGATGTAGTCATGTACACGACATTCATGCTGTTATTATTGCTCAATCATTAAGTTATATCCAACTCTGACCATATCGACTGCAGCACTCCAGGCTCCCCTGTTCTTCACCATCTACTGGAGTCTGCTCAGACTTATATCTGTTGAGTCAATGATGCCACCCAACCATCTCATCTTCTATCCCCCTTTTCTCTTCCTGCCCTCAATCTTTCCCAGCATCAGGGTATTCTCCAATGAGTCATTTCTTTGCATCATATGGTCAAAGCATTCAAGTTTCAGGTTAAGCATCAGTCCTTCCAATCAGTGTCAAGGGTTGATTTCCTTTAGGACCGACTGGTTTGATCTGGCAGTTCATGGGACTCTCAAGAGTCTTCTCTAGCACCACACTTTGAAAGAATCAATTCTTTGGCTTTCAGCCTTCTTTATGGTCCAATTCTCACATTTGTACATGACTACTGGAAAAACCATAGCTTTGACTCTGGGAACCTTTGTGGGCTAAGTGATGTCTCTGCTTTTTAATATGCTGTCTAGGTTTGCTATAGCTTTCCTTCCAAGGACCAAGCATCTTTAAATTTCATTCATGTAAAGTACCTTTAAGCAAAAGATTTACACACACACACAAACTCACACACATGCACACTCATGCTCACAACTGTTTCTAAATATTTAGAAAAAATCCCAACCCTTGTCTTTGAAGAACCCTTGAGGGTTTTACAATCTCTTAGAAAGTGAGTGATACTGAAACAGTAACAAATTAGCTGTGTGTGAGTGTACTTCAAAACTATTTTCTATGTATTTAATTTGCTGACTTTTATAACTTGAAGCTCTCACCACAGCTCCAAACTTCTTTTTGATGACTGAAGAAATTATTGGTACCCAGCTTCCTGAGGGCATCTGTCTCCATCCTTAAAATTGCCTTTTCTGCATGTTGCACAGGAATTTTACAAGGTTTGCCGTTACAAATTATGGTTCAAATGGCAAAATGGGGCCTCTGTAATAAATGATTTCAGGTTCTAAGTGTATAATTATGGTGTTTTTACTAATTACATAATCAAGATAGGTAATTATGTCATTAAAATATGACATTTTATCCACTCTGCAGAAGCTGTTTGTAGGGGATCATGAACTTTGTGGGTCTGAGGTGTGAGCAAGGGACTATCTAGGGGATCATGAGACCATCCTACGGGAGGAGATGAGAATTTCACATGGTAAAGTTTATCCCCAATTGCTGGTGTTCTGCTTGGTCCTGGGGAGGAGGGAGTCTAAGAGAGTTAATGATACGTGTTCTTCCCCTTGGTAATATTAGGACAAACAACCCCCATTTAGTATAATTGCTTGAATTATCCAGTTAAAATTCCATGTAATCTTCTCTAACGACTTATAATTACACTCAGATGCTGCCCACGAACCCCCGTGTGCTTGGAACATGGCAGGGGCTGGGTTTTCCAGCAGGGTTCTTCTCGGGAGGAGCCCACACTGGCCCCCTGCTTTCCGGCTCCCTCATGTCCCTGGTGGAGATTCCTGAGTGGACTTGATCTTGTTACCATGTCTGTCCAGAGGGTCCAGGGTTCAGACCCCAAGTCAGGAATTGTTCCCTCCCACTGGCTCCTGATTTATCCCAAGTCCTAACCCTAGCATCTGGTCCCATCACTTCATGGCAAATAGAAGGGGAAGAAAATGTAAACAGTGACAGACTTTATTTTATTGGGCTCCAAAATCAATGCAGATGGTAACTGCAGCCATGAAATTAAAAGATGCTTGCTCCTTGGGAGGAAAGCTATGACAAACTTGGATAGCATTTTAAAAAGCAAAGATATCACTTTGCTGACAAAGGTCAGTATAGTCAAAGCTTTGGTTTTCCAGTAGTCATGTATGGATGTAGGAGTTGGACCATAAAGGAGGCTGAATGCCAAAGAATTGATGCTTTTGCACTGTGTTGTTGAAGACTCTTGAGAGTCCCATGAACTGCAAGATCAAACCAGTCAATCCTAAAGGAAATTAACCCTGAATATTCATTGGAAGGACTGATGCTGAAGCTGAAGTTTCAAAACTTTGGCCACCTGATGCAAAAACTGACTCATTGGAAAAGACCCTGATGCTGGGAAAGATTGAGGGCAAGAGAAGAGGGCAACCGGGAATGAGATGGTTGGATGGCATTATCAACTCAATGGACATGAGTCTGAGCAAACTCTAGGAGATGGTGAAGGACAGGGAAGTATGGTCTGCTGCAGTCCATGAGGTCCCAAAGAGTCAGCATGACTGAGGGACTAAGCAACTAACTCTAGCTGGGGACATGTCCACCCCTTCTCTTCCTTGTCCACAGCTGGATAAGGCCAGGCCCCTCGAGTCTGAATTCTTTCTTCTGTGAGATGTCAGCTTTTTCTGTTTAATACACTTTTGGAAGTTGGTGCTGGATGAATGAACAATAGCAAGCCAGCACTCCACACACAGTATGAGGTTTGAGCACTGGAAGAGGCTGGCAGAGGGTGGGGACTGAGACCCTGAGGGGTGTCCATCAACCTTGCTCCAAAGCGAGTGAGCACGCTTCTTACCCACCCACTCCAGGGTAGATTTTCTGCCTCATACACGGGGGTTGTGATACCAGCAGCTTCCCAGCCTGATGTTCCCTAACAATTTCAGAAGGAAATAACATTTCATGTGATTAAAGGCAATGATCATGAGCTGGTCTCACTTTTCTTCTTTTATTGACCACAATGAAAATATAATTACATCCTTTATGTAAAATCTCATGCATATTAACAGCTGTCACCCAGTTATAATGTGATGGTCATATGTTTTTGGTTGCATGTGTCTTTTCATTGTGCTTTGGCAGGAAGATCCCAGTGTTTGCTTTAAATTCCATTAGACCATCATCAAGAGGCCGTGGAGGGGGCAAAGGGGGCCCAACAAAGAAATGGCCGTGATCTCACAAAGTCGCAGAATGCAGAACCACCCACTCTGGTGGCAGCCGTCCTGAGCTGGTGGTGGGGAGGAGGGAAAGTGAGGGGTAGACGTGACACCTCCCAAAAGTGCCCTTGTTAACTGAAGCAAGACGCTGAGAGGAAAGGCTTCCACGGAGCCGTGTAAATAATGGAGAAATACGAGTGTTCTATTTAATTTATCATGAAGAAGAATTTCCTCCAAGCCCTGCCTAAACCTGGAGTTTCCCTTCCAATGATGAGAATAAATCATTCAATTAGATTTCATGAGCTCTGACTAGATTTCTCTTTTTATACCACCCCATGGAGGTGTCATTTGCCAAGCCCTATCCTGGGGTGCAGGGACAACCTAGGTGGACGAGGCATATGGGCTGTTCTGTACATGGAGGGAGAGGGAGGAGGGGGTCTTTGGTCTGTATACCCTCCTGCCTCCCCCTTGGGCTCCTAGCACATCCTTCTGCTCTTCCTCACCCCCTCCATCGGCAGTGAGAACGAGCTGCTGTCATAATTGCCGAAGGCAGACATTTCCTAAACATTAATTCTCCTGGGATAAAATCATTAATTAAAAAGGAATTAATGTATTCTGAAGGCAAGTATAAATTAGCTGGGGATTGTTTGCTCTTAGATCATTTTAGTCATGGATAAAAACATGAGGCATTAAAGCTGGTGCGCAGACAAGACTCTTGACACTTTCTGAGATTCTCCTTGTCCTTGGATGTCTGTGTCCCGTCTAACTGCTGTTTTGATTGGATTTTTGTGATCTCTGCTCTGCTAGTGAGAGATAATGTACGTGCATTTCACAAAGATGGGAAGATTCAGGGGTCCTTCTCACCCAGACATGCACCCAGGGAGGAGGATGCCAGCAAACAAAGCCAAATTTTAAAAGCTTCCCATCTGTTTAGCTGTGTGAGTGATGCATGTTGATGGCAGGGAGAGATCAGAAAACCCAGCGCCTCAAAGAAAAGAGAGTGCAATCGTCTACAGTCTATCATCAGGCAAATCACCTTTAGCATTAATGATGTATCTTTTCCATTTTTAGAATTTTGTCTAAACTAAGGCACACATATAATGCACGTAATATATTTAACCTCATTTATGCCTAAACAGATCTGTGTTGTAAATGGCATTTCATGACCTACCTCATCACTTGACACACTGCAGAGACCAGTGTGCACAAGTCGTGCCGGCCTGCACACGTGTCTTATTCTGCGTGCTCACTGATGCTCTCCGGCAGCCCTTTCCCTCGTCGGTCCTTCAGGATTCCCGGGGGCTTTGGTGTCACACACAGAGATGTAATTAGTGTCCCTGGGCTGCACTTTTGCCCTTAGCACACTGTCCTCTGCCTCTGGCCCCGAAATGGGTTTCACTTTACACACAGAACAAGGACGTGAAAGCACCAGTTCCCTCAGCCAGAACACTGTTGGTGGGGAGGGAAAATGAAAAAGGGGGATTCCGAGAGTCATAAGATGTCAGGGAGAGAGCAAGAGAAGTGGGAGACAAAAAAGGGGAACGGTATGGGCATTTCTGAACTGGGGCTGGGTTCACCTGGCAACCATATGTACTTTGATACGAATCAGCATGCTGCCTCAGGGTACTCCAGCACCCAGGCCTCAGGCTGACTGATGGACAGAGCACCCAGGGACAGATACACTTAGCACTTCAGAGGCCTTGGAGCTGAATTGAACCACATCCCATGCAATGAAGGCAGGGACTGGCTGTATCTACCCACCCAGGTCAACTGTCCAGTAAAACAAACCTTCCCCAAAGAATTTAAACAACATCCAGGGTCACATAATGTAATATTTACTATTCAGGATACAACCTGAAATACTATGCCATCAATAAATCAGAACCATCTCAGTATGTTGCAAGTGAAAATTACAGTTAAGAGATACCAACCCCAGGGGACACAGTTGCTGGAATTATCAGACAAACCCTTAAAACAACTGTTATAACTATGCTCCAAGAAGAAATATGAGCACTCTTTAAGCAAATGGAAAGAAAGAGATTCAGATGAGAAATAGAAGATAAAAAGCAACAAATGAAAATTTAGAGCTGAAGAATACAATAACCAAAAGACAAAATACTGTCTGGTCCCAAAAGCAGAATGGAGTTTACAGAGGAAAATGGCATGATAACAGATTAATAAAAACTATCCATTCTGAGAAACCAGGAGAATAATACTGAAAAATATGAACAGAGACTCAGAGCCCTGTGGGACAAATACAAACGAAAGCTCAGCATTTATGCCATCAGAATTCCAGAAAGAGAGGGACAGTGTGGTGAGAAAATAATTGCTAACATGTCACAAATTTGCCAAAACAAAAAGCAACACATTCAAGCAACCAAGTGAGCCCCAAATAGGACACATTCAGAGAAAGTCATATATATATATATACACACACACATACATATATCAAAATCAAACTGCTGAAAGCAAACACAAGGATAACCTTAAAATAACTGTGAAGACATTCCAATCACTCTTCCCCTCTGTGTGTGTCATTGTGTAGACTGTCTTCACAGTTTTCATCAGAAAGCATAAAATTAGATGATAGTAGAGCAGCCAGTGATTTCCTGGCTCAAAAAAGTGGAGTTCACCAGAGTCCTAACTCCAGTGAAAACATCCATCAATAAAGATGATACTGAGACATTCTCAGAAGCAGGACACCAGACGTGTTGCCAGCTGACCTGCTGGGAAAGAAACTTAAGGCAGCTTCCCAGGAGCAGAGAAAGAGACCAGAGGAGGCTCATGCCTTCACAAGGGAGGGAGGAGCAGCAGAAATGGTGAGTATCTGGGTCCTTAGAGTCGGCTGATTTTCTCTTTTCATTCTTTAAAACATGAAAGTCCTTGTTTCAGCTCTGACATTACAGAGCTTTGGGGAGTTCACTTTCATCCATAAAATCAGGAAAAACTAAAATCAATTGCTTGGAGGCATTGAGAAGTGAGGAGCAGACAAATTACCACGTCAAAATCTGGAGAGACAAAGGATGTAGAGAGTCAGGCCAGGAGCTACTCACCTGGAGCAGGAGCAGCTGGGGAGGTGAGCTGGCAGGAACACTTTGATGACACTGACGTATGACCGAGCCTGAGTGAGGACTCGTGTGAGGGCCAGAGCTTCTATTGGCCAGTGTCAGGGGACGCCCACACCGTCCTAGGTTTTACCTCCAGGAGCCCCACCAGGTTTTCCCCGGGAAGACCCAAGAAAGATCCCTGTGGCCAAGGCAGAGGAAGGGGAGAGCAGTCCCTGTGAAGGGGTCCAGAGCCTTCTCTGGAGCAAAGGCTGCCTCCAGGTGGGAGTGTGCCAGAGCTCAGTCCTGAAGACTGTCCAGCCTGGAGGAGGGGTTGCCCCACTGCAACCCTTCCAGCCTTTGTCTGACCTGATGGGGAAGAAGAATTGATCCCTCTGAAGAAGCATGTGGGGAGGCCATGGCCCAGGGCTCAGCCACTAATAGATTTCATCATATGACTGTCCACCCCTTTCCTCCCCTAGTCATACAACCACTTGGCACTGGTGTGATAACCATGATTATGGCTGAAAGAGCTGCAGGGCCAGCAGTTGTGTAGACGAGCACACAGGGGAAGCCCAGTCTGGGGCGTGCCAGACAAAGGCACGAGGGGAACCTGGAGGCTTCGACACCTGGAGCCACAGAAAACCTCACCCAGAGCCCATCCTGCCCAGAAGGACATGGAGCCTCCCACTGATGGCCTGTTCATCCTTGTTTCTATCACCTAGTGCAACATGTCCTGCTTCCAACAAGGATGCTTGACAGCGAGTGTATCACTGTCTGACGGAGTTTATAAGGAGTGTGGGTGTAATGCACAGGACACCTGTAGCATAGTGTGGGAAGGTAAGGTGACCCAGATCACTACCATCCCTGTGCTCATATCTGTATATGACTGCTGGAAAAGCCATAGCTTTTAAAAAAATTTTATTTTTACTTTATTTTGCTTTACAATACTGTATTGGTTTTGCCAATAGCT
Source organism: Madoqua kirkii (assembly GCA_006408675.1). Classification (NCBI taxonomy): domain Eukaryota; kingdom Metazoa; phylum Chordata; class Mammalia; order Artiodactyla; family Bovidae; genus Madoqua; species Madoqua kirkii. The sequence goes on along the minus strand of SJYC01079408.1, from coordinate 44,727 downwards.
TTGACTATATGAACATTTGTAGGCAAAATGGTGTCTCAGCTTTTTAATATGCTGTCTAGGTTTGTCATAGGTTTTCTTCCAAGGAGCAAGTGTCTTTTAATTTCATGGCTGCAATCACTATCCACAGTGATTTTGGAGCCCAAGAAAATAAAGTCTGTCACGATTTCGATTGTTTCCCCGTCTATTTGCCATGAAGTGATGGGACTGGATGCCATGATCTTTGTTTTTTGAATGTTAAGTTTTAAGCTAGCGTTTTCACTCTCTTCCTTCACCCTCATCAAGAGGCTCTTTAGTTCCTCTTCACTTTCTGCCATTAGAGTGGTATCATCTGCATATCTGAGATTGTTGATATTTTCTCCAGCAATCTTGATTCCAGCTTGTGATTCATCCAGACTGGCATTTTGCATGATGTACTCTGCATATAAGTTAAATAAACAAGGTGACAATAAACAGCTTTGTCATACTCTTTTCCAGTCAGTTGTTCCATACAAGGTTCTTGCTGTTCCTTCTCGATCTGCATACAGGTTTCTCAGGAGACAGGTAAGGTAGTCTGGTATTCCCATCTCTTTAAGAATTTTCCGGTTTGTTGTGATCTACACAGTCAAAGACTTTAGCATAGTCAATGAAGCAGAAGTACATGTTTTTCTGGAATTCCCTTGATTTCTTTTTAATTCCCTTGCTTTCTTTAACTGGATAGAGATCATCACACACACACACACACACACACACACACACACACACACACGCACATCTAAGTTATGCCTAGTGGTATAAGACTGAATATCCTCTCTAGACTGGAGCACAGCCAGCACAATCAAACATTGTCTGGATGTTGTAGGGAGGGCACTGGGCAAGAAAGTAATAAAAATCATGTATATTGAAACAAAATAAATGCCTCCATTTGTAGACAACATGATTTTCTATGAAGAAAATTTCAACAAATCTACCAAAAGAAAAAGGAAAACTCTTTTGATTAATTAAAATTAATCAATTAAATTAAAATTAATTACTTAATTAATTAAAACATGAAATCAATGAATTAATTTAAAATTATCAAAATTAATTAGAATATTAAATTAAATTAATGATGAATAAAATAAATTAGTATAATTTAATTGTGATCATTAAAATTATTTGAGTATTAATAAATGAATCCAACATAGTCTTAGTATGCAGATCAATAGGCAAAAATGAATCATGTTTCTATGGACAAGAAATGCAAGTCTGAACCACAAAATACAATTACAGTTGGTCATAACCACATGCAGGGTCTGTAATCTGAACATTACAAAACACTGAGGCAACAAATTGAAGAAGATCTAAGTAAACGAAGAGACATACCATGATCATGTACGTGAAGACTCAGGAGTTAGTGTATCAGTTCTTTCCCAAGTAATCTCCATGTATAATGCAATGCAACAACTTTTGCAGGAATTAATTGTAGATGGGGACAAGATGATTTTAAAATTCATTTGAAAAAGCAGGTGAGGTAGAACAGCCAGAATAATTTTGAGAAAGAATAAAAGTTGGATGAAAGTCCTACCCAATTATAAGATTTTAGGAAGAGACAAATGTGTTTTACGTGTTTGCTGACACACCTATTGGCAATAAAAGAACCAAGCACTAATGCATACAACTTGAGTGAATCGTCAAAACGTGATGCTAAGTGAATGAAGTCGGATGGGAAAGTCCTCCTCAGGTACTGTTCCATCTGTGTGGAAATTCAGGAAGGCAGATCCACAGAGACAGACACTATACTCCTGGTTGCTAGAGGCTGGGGTAAGAACTGATTGTGACTGCAAATAGGATCTTTGGGGGGGGTGATGGGAATGTTTTAAAATTTCATTATAGTGATGGTTGTGCAACTCTTTTAATTTACTGTAAGTCATTGAATGAGATGTGTATAAGAGACAGATAGTATATTTAGCTAATATTGTTGAAAAGATTGACATCCATATGCAAAATATAAAAAATAAATCTAAGGAAGTCTTGTGCCTTATAGGAAAACAAACCAAGCATTATGGCTATAGATCAAATGCAAAAATGGAAAACGATAAAACTCTTAGAAGAAAATGTAGGAGAATTATTCATGCCCATACTTAGGCAGAGTTATTAGATGTAAAACGAAAAGCATGATCTTTAAAAAACGGTGACAAATTTACTAAAATGAATCTTTTTGTTCCAGAAAAATTCAGTCCATGGGGTCGCTAAGAGTCAGACACGACTGAGCGACTTCACTTTCACGCATTGGAGAAGGAAGTGGCAACCCACTCCAGTGTTCTTGCCTGGAGAATCCCAGGGACGGGGGGAGCCTGGCTGCCATCTATGGGGTTGCACACAGTCAGACACAACTGAATTGACTTAGCAGCAGCAGCATACATATATATGTTCAGTTCAGGTGAAGATTCTCATTATTATAAATCATTAGAGAAATAAAATTAAAGTTCCAAAGTGCGATACAATTTCACACCTACTCGAATGACAGTAAAAGAAGGCTAAGGAGGGAGGGGAAGTATGTATAATTATGGCTGATTTGCGTTATTGTTGGCAGAAATCAACACAACACTGTAAAAATAAAAGAAATGTTAAATAGAACTGGAAGAAGGGTGTGCTGGGGATGGAATCACAGCATGGGGGTGACAGTTAATAATTCCATATTGCAAACATGGAAGTTGATAAGAGACATTTAACTTAATTGATTTGTGGCTGTGCTGGGTCTTCTTTGCTGTGCTTGAGCTTTCTCTAGTTGCAGTGACTGGGTGCTGCTCTCTAGGTGTGGTGCGCAGGCTTCTCGTTTTGGTGGCTTCTCTTGTTGATGAGCACAAGCTCTAGGTGCATGGGCTTCAGTAGCTGTGGCTCATGGGCTTAGTTTTCCTGCAGCATGTGGCATCTTGCAGGACCAGGGACTGAACTGTTTCCCCTGCACCGGTGGATTCTTAACCTCTGGACCACCAGGAAGTCCAAGAAAGCAGATCTTCTTTTTAAGAAAAAAATGTAAGAGAGTAATCTTGAAAGTTCTCCTCATATCTCATTTTTAACTTTGTAGGTGGTGGATGTTAACTAAATTTACTGTGATGATTATCTGGCAATGCATACATATATCAAGTCATTATGTTGTATACCTAAACTAATACAAAGTTACATTTCAATTGTATCTCAGTAAAACTGGAGGAAATAAAAGAGAGAATCATATGAAATGCCTTAAATCTCATGCATTACTACCAGGAACGTACATGGTGCAGTCACTTGGGGTAATAGTCTGTCTTGGTCCGTTTGGGCTGCTATAACAGAATGCCATAGACTGGCCAGGTGGCTCATAAGCAACAGAAATTTGTCACAAAACCAGAGGCTGAGAAATCCTCGATCTAGGGGCTGGCAGATTCATTGCGGCGAGAGCCCAGGTTCTAGTTCATGGCCCTCTTCTCATGGTGTCCTCACAGAGTGGAAGAGGAGGGAGATTTCTTGAACCTCTTTCATAACTACACTAATGCCATTCATAAGGGTTCCACCAAGGCTCCATCTCAAACTACATCACCTTGTGGGTTAGGATTTCAAAATATAAATTTGAGAGGAATCAAACATTTATACCACAACAGAGTCTATCAGTTTTGATTGGGAACTCATGTACACCCGTGGTGGATTCATGTCAATGTATGGCAAAACCAATACAGTATTGTAAAGTAAAATAAATAAATAAATAAATAAAGAGTACAGTTAGGATATAAGTTAAAAAAATAAAAAATGAATATGATCCAACAATTCTACTCTTAGGTGTCTACTCAAGGTAAATAAAAGCAGATATATACACAAAGACTTGTACACATCTGCTCACAGCTTAACATGTAGTCAAAGCCCCCAAACAATTAAAATATCCTCCGAGTGGTGAAGGAAGAGACAAATGTGTTTTACGTGTTTGCTGACACACCTATTGGCAATAAAAGAACCAAGCACTAATGCATACAACTTGAGTGAATCGTCAAAACGTGATGCTAAGTGAATGAAGTCGGATGGGAAAGTCCTCCTCAGGTACTGTTCCATCTGTGTGGAAATTCAGGAAGGCAGATCCACAGAGACAGACACTATACTCCTGGTTGCTAGAGGCTGGGGTAAGAACTGATTGTGACTGCAAATAGGATCTTTGGGGGGGGTGATGGGAATGTTTTAAAATTTCATTATAGTGATGGTTGTGCAACTCTTTTAATTTACTGTAAGTCATTGAATGGTATGTTTCAACAAGTCTATTTGTAATGTGTCAGTTGTCACCCAAAAAGGTATTTAAAATGCTATTGCACACCTTACTAGAAAGGACAAACATTAAAAGATTTACCGGACAGAGTGCTGCTGAGAATGTGAATCAACCAGAGCCTTACACACAACTGGAAAGAGCATGAAATGGCACAATTTCAGAAAATAGCACAATGGTTTCTTGAAAAGTTAACACACTCGTACATATGACCCAGTCCATCCATTCCTAGATTCTCACCTGTAAGAAATATAGGCAAATGTCTAAACAGAAGCATGTGCACAAATATCCACAGCACATTTATTTGTAATGAGTGAAAGCTGGGTGTAACTTGAACGTTCTTCAGCAGTTGAATAGAAAGCAATCTGTGGTCCATGCATACAGGGAGCTACTCAGGAGCGAGACGGATGAACTAAGATATATGCAGCCACATGAATCTCAAAACAGTTATTCTGAGTAAAAGAAGCCAGACAAAATGAGTGCATGTAGCAGGATTCAATTTATATAGAATTCTAGAAAATGGAAATATTTTATCATGCGTGTAGGCAGGGCACTGGTTGCCAGGCAGAAGGCTGCGCTGACAAAAAGAAACAAGGAGATTTGGAGTGATGAATACACTCATTATCGTGACTGTGGTGATGGATACACATATGTCCAGAACTATCAGTAAGTGCCCTTCATTTTTTGCCAACTTCATTTCAACTCGGTGAAGATGTTAAAAGCAGAAAATAAAAGCAAACTGGAAAACTCAGAAAATTTCCCAGAAAAATACTCCACCAACAACCCCAGCCTATGTCAACTGAACACAGCTCTCAGAGAGCATTGCCTCTAAGTGAAGATCTTGGGATGAAAATGTTAAACCAGGAAGCTTCTGGTGGTGGATGGGAGCATGGGCTTCCCTCCTGGTATGTTGGTCCCAGGCAGCGTGGTTGGTCCTCACAGTACAGAGAGTCCCTGTACCATGAAGGTGGCTGTTGTGAGCCCAGCATCTGAGGTGCAGAGTGATCTCTGCAGGGGCACTGAGTGTTTGGGGGACTTTGATGTGAGTCTCTGGTTGCAGGACCAGGAAAACTCATCACTCACAAATTCCAGTGTTGAAACTGGAGATTTTAGCTAGGTGTCCACTCTCAGGATAAAAACCTGGGAAGGGAGATCCCTCCTACTTTATCAGGAGACTTTTATTTGATGGGCGTCATGCTGGAGAGCTATCACCAAGCTTCTCCCTGGCAGAGAAGCAGGGGTCCAGGTGTTCCAAGAAGGCAATTTCTGGCTCAGCCCTGACAGCTCCTTGGTCTGAAGGGAAAAGCTGAGCAGGTCAGAGATGTTCCCAGAGTTATCATCATTGCTAACAAGGGGCCAGGGCTGGGCTATAAACACTGGACAAACTAAAGCCAGCTTATTTTCTTTCTGTTATCAGAGGTGAACAGAGCCAGCTGCCTCCTCACAGTTCCCTGGTCAGAGAAAGGGGTCTCTTCCCATTTTGTCCATTTGACAGTAACTTCGTTTACAAGGACCTGGGCAGGAGGCGGTTAGTGGCAGAGGACAGCAGGGCAGGTGTGCATGCGTGTTGCCCCTCTCCAGAAAGAGATGCTCTGCAAAGGCAAGAGTCACCCGAGAAGCCGCGGGCACAGCCTCCTCTTCATGGCAAAGGCGCTGAAAGGGGCAGCAAAGGGTGTGGTTGACCTGGTGTGATGCCAGGATTCTCAGAATATCTGACCACAGGAGCCTTGTGCTGGAGGCTGCAGCTCCTGTATCCTGTTGAACTTGGGTGGTGCAGAGGACACTGGGGGAAAGGCTGGCCTGTGAGGTGAGTCCCCATCTCTCAGTCTGGATGGCAGGATCCCCAATATTCAGGCAAAGTCACTCCATCCAGCATGCAGTAGTGATGCCTATGCACACTCCTCCTGAAACCTTCCGTGGCTCCTAAAACCTTCCGCAGGTTCAGATGCTTAATCTCTGTAAGGAGCGGATAGGTACCATTACTGCTGTCTACACGTGAGGACGGTGAGATGCGGAGGTAAGGTGACTTGTGCAGGATGGAGGAAGGGGCGCCAGGACTCGATCCTGTGGTGTTGCGTGTTGCCCCACGCTCAGGATCTCTCCTAGGTTTGGAACCTGTCAACATCAGGTAATGCTGTAGGCATCTCCCTGGAAGCACGAGTCCTTCTGGGCCACGGCCACAAAGGGCTGCAGCCGGAGGATCACTGCGGGTGGCTCTCAGACATCCTTGTGCTGTCTACCCACCTGAGCTGGGAAGGAGATGGTGAAGCCCTGTGAAGCCCAGCGGGTGGCTACTCCTGGATCTGCAGGTCAGACCTCAGATCCTGGCCCCCTGGACCAGCAGGAAAGGGGCAGCATCTCTAGGTCCCACCATGTGGATGCTTCTCTGCACTATGGGGGTGTCAGTCTATTATGTATCGAAACGTGACCCCGGTTGGACAGGCAACAGGGGCAGTGGGGCAGGGTCTGCCCATGCCAAGGAGGGTGTGGGGGGCTGTGGGTAAGACAGTCCTGCAAAACCACCCAGTCTCCTCCAAATGTGGCCGGCTGTGCACCTGTCCCCCACCTCTGCTCCACTCACAGCGCAGACCTGCTTTTCCCCCCACTGGACTCAGACCTCACAGTTCCCACTGCCCACCCCAGAGGAGACTTGGCAATTCTGGATCCCGGCAGTCTTGCCCCACCTCCTGGGGTGACCAAAATAAGTTTAAAGCATGACTATCAGTCCCTTGAAATGTGCAAGGACTTTGCCACCTGGGGCTCACATCTCCGAATTCAGGACAGTTTGTGATGATTAGAAATCTCTTCCCTGGGGATGGAATGACTCCTCACAGGTGATACCAGTTTCATCAGACCGTCCTCACTGAGGGTCTTCCTGATGTGCCTGGAGTTCTGAAAGTAAAGGCTGCTCACAGTGCCACCACCCAGCAGGAATGAGCACGTACATTGCTGTTCAGGAGGCTTGTTTAAGGACATTTTTTCTACTAACTTCTGAGCAAAGATAGATTTCCTCCCCATAACACAACCATAAAACTTTCATAAGCAATAATTATGTGTTTCTTATGTGAGTCGTAAATTCCCTAAGCAGATAAAAAGCAATTAAGCCTGTAAATACCAGGTATCTTCAACAGATACAATAGAGAAGAGTCTGCTCCCCACCTGTTTTGGGGGATTGCTGCTTCAGTAGTGGAGGAGGCCATCGCTTGAAGGACAGGAAGACCCCAAGATCCCTGGTGATCAGAACTGGATGGGATCAGAATCATCCTGAAACGTAATGCCTAAACAGCATGTTTTACATACAGACCTGCTGAGGGTTGGCTCAGGTAGGCTGACTGGTCTCAGGGTCCACTCATGAGTCAGCAGAGGGCAGGGGACTACCAGGACTGGGCTAAACATGGCCAAGGAGTCTCTGGTCCTATCATCTCTTATCCCCTTTGCGACTGATGGGCCAGCCTAGGCATACTCTTTTCCCCACAAGAGAAGAGAAGTAAGAGGGAACAGGATATATCAGAAGGCTCTGGAGTCCAGCTTAGAATTGCCACATTGCCCTTCTCGCTCCATCTAGTGGGCAGAGCAAGTCACATGTTTAAACCCAAAGTCAACAACAGCACAGTCTCTCATGGGATCAACCTTAAACTTTCAACCTTGTCCCCAGATGGGCTCAAATTGCAGTTCCAGAAAGGACTGAAGGAGAGGCGGTTTCTCACATACATTTAAATTCCTGCTTCTCCCTGCAATGTGTTGCCCACACCATTCTGTGAGTTAATATGTGTGTACAGCTACATATTTCATGTAAAACATCTGCAATTATCTTGTTTGAAGAATTGTATTTTCACTACAGTTGACTCTTGAACAACTCCAGTGTTAGGCATCCTTGCCGGTATTCTTGCCTGGAGAATCCTCATGGAGAGAGGAGCCTGGTGGGCTCCAATCCATGGAGTTTCAAAGAGTTGGATACGACTGAGCGGCTATGAACCATGTACAATATTATGTTACAAGTGTACAATATCCTGATTATAGTTGTAGTTATTATAGAATAGTGGCTGTATCCCCTGTGTTGTACAGTATACCCTTGTAGCTTATTTTATACCTAACAGTTGGTTCCTCTTACTCCCCCACATTACAGTGCCTCTTCCCTCTTCTGTCCTTCCTGGTAACCACTAGTTTGTTCTCTGTATCTGTGAGTCGGCTTCTTTTCTATTTACCAGTATGTTGTATTATATAGTAGATTGTATATTCCACACATAAGTGATATCATACAGTATTTATCTTTCTCTGTCTGACTTATTTCACTTAATGTAATGTGCTTCAAGCGTGTCCATGTTGTTGCAAACGGCAAAGTTTCATTATTTTTTATGATTAAGATGCATGTATATATACATATGTATACCACATCTTTATTCATTCATCTGTTGATGGACACTCACGTGGCTTCCATAGCTTGACTTTTGTAAATAATGCTGCCGTGAACACTGGGGTTGCATGTATATTTTCAAATTGGTATTTTTTTAGATATATACCTACAAGTGGAATTGGGAAGTCACATGCTGGTTCTATTTTTAGCTTTTTGCGGAACCTCCATACTGTTTACCACAGTCACTGCCACACAGGTTCCCCATAAACAATGAAAAAATGGTATTTAACCTGTCTCAATGTGGGCACACTTCTGTGGTTGCTGGTTTTATTTGTTTATAAACAACATTTCAGTGAATGTTTTATTCACATACACACCCCCACACACAAACAGGTACATTTACTGAACTGATTTCCAGAAATGAAAATCCCGTCAAGGAGGAAGGCAGATGGGAATGGATCAGGCTGCAGCAGGAGGCACCTGCAGGCTGAGTGTAGGAAGCTCCAGTGATAACACATCCTTCCTATGCAGGGACCACATCCTGGGCAGTGAGGAGAGGCTGGTTTGTGAGGGATGATGCCTCTGGCTCAATGGAGCTCCAAATGAGTCTAGAGATGAACAAAGGCTAAATTGGAGTCGTGGACCTTTCTGACTTCAGGGAACATTCTAACAGCCAGTGCCTTATTTTTTCCACAATTGTACAGAAAATGAATCTTTGAAAACGAGTGAAGGGCATTTGTTTCCTTCCTGTGTCGGTTGAAGGCAGGCTTTTAGCTACTTTATCCAGGGAAGATTTCATAAAGCCCCAAGTTCACAAGGAGAACTGATGGGAACCAGATCATTTCTTCAGTTCAGTAGGGTAAACTGGAGCTTGTTACCTGCTCCTGACCAGCGTCTGGAGCCCTGTTTAGACTGCAGCCAGGAGGGCAAGCAGCCAGAGAGACTTTATTAGAGAAGAGAACCACCCCAGAGAGTAAATAGACATGAACAACATAACAACTCCAGATTTAGTATTTACAAAGACAGAGGCTAAATATTGCTCAGGCTTCAGGTCCATCTTGTCTTGGCTATGGGTTTGGTCCATATCATTGTCACTCCAGGACCCTGGCTGCTGAGGCAGCTTCTATGTGGAACATTGCTATTCACTGTGGCAGGAGAAAGAGAATGACACGCTGGTTTCTAAAGCTCCTATCAGAGGAGACACCCCACTCCTCTCCACTAGTGAGAATTACAGGACAGAGGCAGGTGTCCTCCCATTGGACTTGAAGCTGGCAGGGTGTGAGGTCTGGAGCTGCTGCAGCCATTTTGCATCCATCAGGGAGAGCATATCTGAGAATGAAGTTGATCCGGAATAAGAAATGAGAGAGAGGGAAAGAGGGACCTTAATAGCATCACTAGGTCTGAATCCAGCCCTGGAGAGGCCAGGTGCAGCCCTGCACTGTGGAGCTTGAATCTGAAACCCTCAATTTATCTAAAGCTGGTGAGAGTTGGGTTTTCTGTCACTTATAACCAAACGAGTTCTAGCTGTCTAGAGCTCTTCAGGCTCTGCCTGGCCTTTTTCAGGACATGGGACTGAGGAGGTGGAGAGTCCACTGATGCAGGAAGACCCCTTCACAGGCAGGGCCCATGGACTAGCGAAGGGCTCAGGGATCAGCTCTGGATTCTGATGACCTGGGGTGCAACCTGGCTTTTCACTTGTGCAGCTTCTGCTTCATTCCTCTCTCTCAAAATCGGAGTCGTAATAGAGCACACTTCTTGGGGCTTGGGATTAAGGAGACCAGACAAGTAAATAGTAAATTCCTGCTGCCTATCAGTGCTCAAGAAAAGTCAGCTGGGCTTGTCTCTGTGTCCCCATTACTGACCCAGGATCTGGAGTGAGTAATTTCTTGGGAAATGTGACAAGTTTGTGAGCTCTATCCTTTATGAGATAGGAACGTGAGGACGGGGACCTCAGAGAACATGTGGGTGAGGGGGTCTCCCAGAGAAGGCAGGTCAGAGACTGATCGCGATGAACAAGTGGGATTCCTATGGGAAGAGGGGGATGGGAGGGACAGAGGCTTGCCCCACAGCAGTGATGAGGACCAGTGGCAGAGTGACAGAGGCTGGCTGGTATCACCTGTGAGGGCTTCGCATCATGAAGCACAGGTAGATGGGTGAGCGTGGGCATGAAAGGTTACAATATATTGTCCAGTGGAAGCAGATGGCTATGAAATGCCATGTACTGTATTATCCTATGTTTGGGGAAAGAAAAGTTTTACTTATCTTTGCCTAAAAACAAAGAAGGAGAACCATCAAAATATCACTAGTGAATGTGAATTATTAATTTTCTCTTCTTATTCTGTAAATGATTGTTACTTTTAATTTATTAATATCTGAATATTTACTTTGCATGTATCTGAATAATATAAAATTTGAAAAAGTTGTTTATTTGTAGAGAAGTCAAGCCAAATCCTAAGGGAAAAAAATGACTCCACTTTCTCGAAGAAATCAGTCTCATGAGAAAGAAGACTCTCATTAAGATAAAAGGAAGAAGGGCGGGGCAGTGATGACCATGGTGTGGATATTGGTGATGAGGGTGCTTATGACTGTGGAGAGGATCACGATAATGATGCTGACAGCCTTGGTCCTGTGCTCATTAGGACGTGTCCTTGGACCAGAGAATGGGCCACTCTGCCTCAGCTTCCTCATCTGCAAACTGAGGATAAACCTTCCCCACGTCATGAGGACCGAGTGAGCTGGTCCTGTGATTAGAGCTCCCCAAGCAGGACCAGCACTGAGTGAGCATCTTTAATGCTGGTCTTCTCATCCGCACACTGACCAGGGCAGATGGGGTCTCAGAGCGGGCAACGACAGAGGCCACTCCTTAATGGGCTGCCTAGAAAGTGGACGTGCTCACCAGGAGGCCGGTTTGCTCCTATCAGCTGTCATTGGGAAGCCCGGTCTGGGTCTATTACACAGAGCTGTTCTGATTTCACGTCCTGATCTTGTTACATCGGGAAAATTGTGTAGGTGTAGAAGCCAGATTCTCTATAATAAAAGATAAAGGTGTCTCCAGCAGACAGATCAGATAGACAGTGAGTTCCCCTTTGTTAAGAGGTGTCAGTGAGTCACCTTGTGGAGGAAGACAGGTTTGTCTGCTTCAATCTCATTTCATTCAAATTCAGTATCTCTCAATTGCCCACATAACATGCTCAAATCCAGAGCTGGGGGCCCAAGGCCAGAGGGGGAATGGCAGATGCACACCACCCCAGAATGATGCACGATTGAGTCCTTTCTGTGGGCTGTGACATGAGGATGTTGAGAGCCCAGGGGTTTCAGGTAATAAATACCGCCTCTTCCTTCCTAACCCTGTGCCTTTTGAAGCCCACTGTCAGGACTCACAATGCACTGTCCCCAGACACCCTGAGAAATGCTCTGGGCAGTAGGCTGGGTGTGTCTATCCAACTGTGACCCTCAGGATGGTGCTGCAGGTGGTCAGTGTCAGGAGGGGACAGTGGCAGTGCTGTGAGCATCTGGAGCTGAGGTAGGGAGATGCCAGAAGGGCCTTCACGAGGAGGTGGACCGCAGGGGAGCCTGGAGGATGAGCATGTTGACAAAGTCTTGAGAGGAGGGAGGGACATTCTGGGAACAGCCAAGGGGAGGGCACAATCCCAGTGATGAGGAATAAAGACTGTCCAGAGAGACAGAGGGTGTGCTGTGCTGCCTGGAGCATGAGTAAGAGCATGGACCTGGGGCTGCTGGGTCGGAGTCCAGCCTCTGCGAACAGCTCTGTTCAACAGTAGGTGAGTCTCTTAACCTCTCTGAGTCTCAGCATCTTCACCATTCCAATGGGGATGGTGACAATACTGCTTTATAAGTTTGTGATGATGATAAAGAGTAGTAGATTGAAAGTGCTTAGGGCAGAGCCTGTGCACACGAGCACCATATCCAGCGACGGCTTGTTGATGATGGTGCTTGTGATGCTGATGATAATAATGTTGGTGAAGGTGATAACGGTGACAATGGTGATATCTGATGAAAGCAGACAGCCCGAGATGGATATAACATTCCCCCAGGATCACACCGCAGGACAAACCCTGAGACTCTGAGAGACGCTAGACGCTTCCAAGGGTGCTGTGTAGTCACTCTCCGATGACTGTCATAAATGTTGCATCCTAGATACCCCTGGTGGCTCAGTGGTTAAGGCTCTGTGCTTCCAGTGCGGTTAGCACAGGTTGATCCTTGGTCAGAGAACTCAGATCCCACATGCCACGTGGTGCGGCCAAAAAACAGAAGAAGGAAGGAAGCATTCTTCATAACAGCACGGGAAATTTAATTCAATAATTGAAATTTATTTTAGTCTAGACATAATTAGATTTCATAGAACTATAATTTAAAATGCAACATACTATAGAATTACTATCTCTTAAATCTGATTCACTTCCCTTGTAATTGGTTAGTGGGATAAACTTGGCCTGGGTATAGTGTTCATAACTGATCATGGGCAGAAGCTGATGTTCTTAGTGTCTCTATGTCAGAAAGCCTGGATGATGCACAAATGATGCACACCCCACATCGCCAAACCATCATAGCCCGAGACAGACACTCTGCTTGTGGAGGGCAAAGGTGCCCACTGCCAGCACACACACTGCCTGGGGTTCAACACGGGAGCATTTGGTCCATACTGATGCGCAGCCTCGGGGAGCTAAACTGAGTGATTCTTCCTGACAGAAGGAAGACCACAGGCACAGGCATCTCATTTGGCCAGGAGCTGTGACTTCTCATTACAGGAGCCAGTCTCACAAACCAGGCTTCTGGGGCTAATGGATATTTAATCCAGTTGCAAGGGTTTTGGCAGCAGGAGGGGAGCAAAGTCAGGCGGCCTTGGCCACTTCCAGTGGTTCTAGGGATACAAGAAAAAAGCAGCTTTGGGGCCAGTACTCCCCACCCCCCTGCCATGTCTTGTGGGTCTGTATTCCCTGTATAAATAGGAATGCTTCTGAATTTGCACATGGGAGTCTCTTTCTGTGAGCGTCCATGATATGTGTGCCTATCTTAACTTTGCAGGTGTGTGTCTTTGCACAGGGAATGTGCATGTCTATCTTGTGACAAAATGCATTTTTTCTGGACTAGTTATTCCCTCCTGGCCTGGCCTCCCCTCCTGCCCCTCTGGAGCTCAGTGGTAGGACAGTCATTTAAAGGATAAACCAGATTAGCTCACAGCCTGGTTAAATCCTCCCAGGACTTCTATATGATCAAGGTTAGTAACTGTAAGGACAGGAACCCCTGCAGCTGGGTTAAGTAGAAAAGGAGTAAGCATGTTTTGGCATTTCTAAGCTTAATGTGCATGTACATCTCCTGGGGCCTTGTTAGAAGAAGCTCTGGCCCAGTAGGTCTTGTGGGTCTGGGCCTGCATATTTCCAACCTGCCCCTGGTGAAGCAGCCCAGTAGGTGGCCACCAGTGGACATCAGTAAGGTCTGAGGCCCTTCGTGGGGAACAAATGCCCACTCCACACTAGGGCCACCCAGCCAACCTCACAGCCACCCCTGGCCCTGGGAGCTGGGTCTCATTGCTCCATCTCTCCCTGCTGAGTCCAGGGTGCCTGCTACACTGACCTCATGCATTCCAGCAGAGCCATCTTCTCTCTTCTGGAGTGGAAGCTCATGCAAGGCTTCAGATTGGTGGGTCTGGGTCATGTGACTGGGCCCTGCTACAAGGGAAGCTGGGAAACTGACCTCTGGTTTCCACACTGGGAAGTGAGACTCACAAAGAGGGAAATGTACCCTGGGAAGGGAGGTCTCATAGAAAGTCAGGGGCTGTACCACACCTACTCCAGCTTCTCCCACCACCAGACAAGACTCACAGGCCCCTCCATCTATGCCTCACCACGATTCACACAGATCCAGGGCTTCCCCGGGGAGGAGCATTCTGGGTATGAAATGATCCTCTTTGTTGACTATGTTTTCTGGAATGTGAGCCGCTGTGTGGGGCTGTGTGTACAGCCTCTTCACTTGATCTAGCTGTAGTGCCCTTTCTCTGACAGTGTGCTCACAGTTCTGGTTGATGTTACCATGTAAAAAATATTGGATGTGATGGCACAAGGCTGAACCTGCACATAAATGGCGTCTTTAAATGGTCTGACACTCAGCCAACATATAGGCAGCATCTCAAGACAGTGGGAGATGGAAGGGGGGAAGATGGAGGCAGCAGCTTCCCTCAGGGGAAGGGAAAATAAGTTTCGAAACATGTGGGAACTGAGGGAATGGAAGCCAGCGATGGGGAAGGTGGAGAAAGTAAGGGCATAGGTGTTGAAGGAATCAGTGTCAAGCAGAGCGAGCTGTGAATCAGAGCATAAAAGAAAAAATCCCAGTTCCCCAAAGGAAGGCTGGCTTTCTCTCTCCTGCTTATGAGCAGAGTAGAGAGCTCTTTAGTTGATGTGCTTATCTGAGTAAAGGTGGGGAGGGGGCAGGTTAGATGTGGAACCATAATAAAAAAGATCTTATCTCTCGAAAATATTCGTAATATAAACTGTGTGAATGTCCAATTGTTTGCCATATTTTGAGTATGGGTTTTGATAGCTGGAGTTTGGCTTTCTTTTCATAACTTCAGCACAGCTATAATGTTACCAAGTCTGCGTGCTGCATGGCAGGCCAATGAATTGGAGTGAGGTCTTGAGACTGTTGACTTAAAAAAGATAGTCGCAACCTAAAACTTGAGTTATGTTTCATTCAGTGGGAATTTTTAGGGAAACATCTCAGCGATGTTTTCCCGAGAGAACTGCTCCAAGGAGGTGAGGAGGGAAGAACCGGCTTATATTGCTGTTGTTCAGTCACTAAGTTGTGTCTGACTCTGTGACCCCATGGATTGTAGCACAAAGTTCGCAACAAAGGGCAAGTAGTCTGAACGTCGAAAGTATTTTTGTTGATTAAAGAAAACCAGATATCTCCAGATCAGGAACTTTGTGCTCTCTATGTATGGAAAGATGCAAGAGTCTGGGCTCACCAAAATCATCCCTTTCGTAGGCATCTCAGCTGTCTTGGGGCTAGTATTTTGTGATTTTCGCATGCTGAGCTCCCTTGTGCTCACCGTAGGGATGGCTGCAGCCTGAGCGCTGCCTGATTGCAGGCCCTCTTCTCCTCCCCGAGTGCTCATGGGGCTCAGGACTTCACATTTGAAGGGCTGGAATCACTGATGATTGTGACATCCCTGTTTATTGATATGGCAGAAAATACTCCATTTTCTAAGGGAAGGACTATGACTTTACTCAGGGAAGCCAACTGACTGAGAAGATGGCGGAGTCATGTCTCAAAATTACCATCTTATCAGAGTGTGGATGCCAGAGATTCTTTGATAGAAGAGGGGGAGGTGCGGAAACCAAGTAAAATGTCCATTAATCTTGTAAGTATCTCCTAGAATGGCAAGCCTCCAGAAGGAGGCATTTTAGTTTTAATTTCTTCCTTCCTGCCATCCACAGGTGGACAGGGTCCTAAACAAAAAGCGCTTTAGCTTAACAGACCGGCAGAGGGGCAGGATTCTCTGAGGCAGGCCATTATGTGTAATTAAAATAACAAAAGCATGAAGAGCTAGTCAAAGAAACAGTTTGAATGTATAGTCAGAACTGGCTCTTCTCTGTAGCAATAATATAATTTTCAGGAGTTATTTCCAGGGCTTTTGTTGTTGTTTCAAATAAGATGATGAAACTTACAATCTCAGTACAAAATCCTTCAGATTTTTACCCGATTCTCTACAGTGGCTTCATCCATACTTAATTCAAAAAGACATTTTAAAGCACTTCCGTTTTTTAAGTAAACCTAAGCCTTCCAGTTCAGGTTTAATAGAAAGAGCAACCCTATTTTGCCTGTTATCTATTCACTTATGATGGTTTATTAAAATATCTGTACTCAATAACAGATACAATTGACATAAGCAGGTTGGGAACAGACACACTGATTCTTTTTCAGCCAGCACCTCCTCCAGCAAGAAGAGATATATCCAAGACTGGAGAGGGGCTGACCCTGACCTCTGTCCCTGTGTGCAGAGGGAACCAGAAATCAGTGTAGGGAGCTATGTGGATGTCAACCAAGGAAACTTCCTCTAAGCTATGGTACAGCACATAGTGGGATCCTGGCACACACTTGTCTATGTATTAATTCCAGATGTATCAACAGAGAGAGGGTAGAGGGAGGGGTGGGAGAACTATTTAAACCATTTGGGTCATTCCTGTCAAGAGGTCCACACATTAAATGCAGAGGAGTCTGGGATGGGGATCTGCTATCCCCTTTTCTGTCTCTAGTCGGGTGAATATCTCATCGTGCTGACCTGAGCCAGGGTTTAAAATTGTGTTTTTCATTTAATGGCTCTACAAACAGGCATGTATTTCATCTTACGTTCAACAGGGGGATGGGGGGGGGTGCGGCGGAAAAAAACAACTGTGCTCAGTTCCAATATTGGGTGACTTGTAATTTTTAAAGGAACTCAGTATAAATCTAAACCTTGTATCGGGTAGGACTCTTGCATGTTGTCATTATTTTCATAGACATTATTTTCATAGACATGTGTCTTTTATGGCACCCCTGACACCATGCTGCATCCTGGGTCTGAGGGCCCACCAACTGGGAATGGAACACATATGTGGGAAAACTGGTTCCACCCCTCCCTGGATGTGTGACCAACTCTGTAATCTCTCTGGCCTCAGCTTCCTCATTGGTAAGTGTGGATGATTGAAGAACTTACCTCACTAGGAGAGGATCAGTGAGATAATCCATTTAAGCCCCTTAGCATAAGGCCTGTCACCCAGGAGATGCTTCATGAACACTGTGGTTATTAACTTCACATTCACAGGATGGACTTTTCAGTGAAGGGTACAGAAATAATTTTGAAATTTGTCATGCTGTATTTCAGGGCATTTGTGAATGAAGCACTAGATTTTAAAGGCCTTTATCACGTGCTTTTTCATACCTAGGACCCTGAAGTCACATATTTCTTCATGTTAATGTGTGTTTTTCCCCTCTCCTGGCTGCCTCAACCCATGTTTCTTATCCCCTCATTCCTAATTCTTAAGTCTGGACTTTAGAAGAGCAATAGGAATGGGATATAATAGTAATATAAAAATAACACCACTGTATTTTTTCTCTTTTAGGTTAAAATTGATTTTCTGATTCCCTCTAATCTCTCCTTTCACACATGCCTTTGGGCCATTAACACTGAGTCAGAACATTCCTTTCGTTTCTTCACATCTCCTTCCTCCTGCCTGTCATCTGGAAGGAAGGAGTCTCCTTGAGTTGAGTCCACTCACTTGAGATGATTCTTAATTCATACTCGAGTGAGAGCTGACATTTCTCAACCTTGTCAGTGTGCCCTTCACATCCTTGTCAGCCAGAATCACCTCTCCCCCCATCCCTCTCTCCTTCTCTCTCTCTGTCTTATTTCTCTCTTCCATAGTCACTCACATGAGGCAAACTACTTAAACGACCCCAGATGCAGTGGGTCATCCCTCTAGGAACCCTTCCGCCTTACCGCAGGGCATCCCCCTTCCCCAGTTTCTGGGTGCATCTCACCCCTACTCGCTCCCCTCCCACCGTCCAGGATGCCCTGCTCCCTGAGACCTCAGATCTCTCAGGAAGGTCCATCCCCTCCAGCCCACAGGACAGTGCTGCTGTTTCTCCCAGACTCAGGGAGAGGCCGGGGTGAGGCCTGTGGCTACAGAACACAGCGGAGGTTTGTCACATTGATGAGAACTCAGCCAGTCTCCTGGGAATCCTACTGATAATGTCTGGGTTGAAGTCACAGTGACCTCCCTCTCTGCTCTTCCTTGTCTCCACCTCCTGGAATCTCTGATCCATGTGTTGATCTGCAGGACTTGATCTTCCCTGCGCTGCTCACATCCAGCACCCAGGGAGGACCTGACCCACAGGACACAGTCAGAAATGTCAGTAGAAAGTGTGAATGTCAGGCAAATTAGGGAGGGGCCAAGGTTCCCGGTGTACTGTCCACATCCTGGTCATGCCTGTCCCGTGTTTGATGCTTAGCATCATCCTAAGAATTGGTGTGTTCTTTAGAGTACACTGATCCCATTAGAAGTCACAGAGGATGTTCTGGAATTAATACTAATGGGACATTATCATATTTTAAGAATTGATGGATTAGATTGGGCCCATCTGGATAATCCAGAATGTATGGTATATTTCAAGATCTGGACCCCTAATCGTATCTGCAAGACCCCCTTTCCCATGCAAGGTAACACAGTCACAGGTCCTGGGGATCACATGTGGACACCTTTGGGGCCATTATCTGCCCAGTTACCCAGAACCAGAACCAAGGTTCTCCTTGATTCAAGCTCTGTTTCCCCAATGGGATGCTGTGCTGTGCTGTGATGAACTGCTTATCTGTCCCCATCCTCTGACTTGAGGGTCAGACCTTCTCAAGGTCAAGAAGGGTCTCAGATTTCCAAGAGTCCATTCAGTATGAGCTGATCCAAAGGTGAGCCCTCAGGACACACTCAGGCAGGCAGTGACAGGAAACTGTGGACCAGGTGGGGCTGGGGCAGCGGTGAGTGTGTGTCCCTGGGGTGGGGGTCCACTGCTCAGCACCAGCCATGACCACCATGTGGGATGGGGCTCGGGGATCTGCTGCACGGGATCTGAGCCCCGATCCTCAGCAACATACAGAAATGCCCATTTTAGGCAAAAGTTCTTAATGTCTAAGCACTGGACACTAACTCAACTTGTTCCAGCACTGACCAGGTTGAGCACTTGGAGGTCATCCAGCCTGTAGTTCTGCACTTTATAGTCTCTGATCTGGGAAATTTCTCATTTGACAAATCAGCCCAGAGCCCCCCCTCCCAGGCCTCTAGATGATATTTTTAACATCAGATCTGGTGTTGGCCGCTCATGTAACACCCTTCAGAGGCTCTCACCTGCTTCCTCTGAGTCTCATCTGCTGCCCCAGCCCCTCCTTCCACCTCCTGCTCCCTGAGCGTGGTCCTCAGTCACCCACTGAGTTCACTCTCTGAGCCCTGGTCCCCATGGTTCCCATACTGTAATGTCCTCTCCCCTCGTCAGCCTGAAAATAATCTCCCTTCATGGAGCCTCCTTCTCCAGGAAGTCATCCTCAGCTTCACCAGGGGATCTGGAGCAACTTCCTCTGGATCATCACATTCCACATAACAGATCGGTCACC
The DNA here is from genome assembly GCA_006408675.1 of Madoqua kirkii. Lineage (NCBI taxonomy): Eukaryota > Metazoa > Chordata > Mammalia > Artiodactyla > Bovidae > Madoqua > Madoqua kirkii. The sequence continues at coordinate 24,972 of SJYC01079408.1, read as the reverse complement.
ATGCACAGTAACTGCCCATAGAGGCAATCAAAAATACTTATCACCAGCTGTATGCCAGTGCCTTCTAGGTCCTGAGGACACAGGCTTGGGCAGGCACACTAGGCTCAGCCTCACAGAGACAGTGATGCCAGCCTTGGAGGGAACCAGGGGAGAGAAGTGGTGGCGGGTGTTTAGTGCGGTGGACCAGCACATTAACCTGGGGAAACAGTGCAGAGACCAAGAGTGAAGCATACGGAGGGAGGGGAGGGTCTGTAGGCTGATTCCAGTTTCCAACCTTCCGATCTCTTGTACACTGACTCTGGTGCTTCTCCCTTGAGCTCATGTCACATCTGGCATACTTATTAGAGAAAGGATCACAGTATTTCAATGTCTCTTCAGGGGCCTGTGTTAGCATATTCATGCAGCTGCTTCACCTGAGGCTCCATAGGCTTGTCAGAGCAAGATCAGATGTCAGCCCCCCACCCTAAAGGAAGGTTGGGTCTGGCAGAGGGTCCAAGGGCCCTTCCATCTCAGTGCTCTGCCTTTTCTGGGGCATCACTCTAGTCCCAAGGCCAAGCCTGGGACTCAGTCTCCATGTCTGCAACCCAGCTTGCAGGAGAGGAAAGGGACAGGAAGTGGAGGGTGGTCAGCTTCCTTATAAGGAAGTGAGAGATCACACCTGCTGACATCCCATTGGCCAGCACTTAGACACATGACCACAACTCACTGCAAAAGAGCCTGGAGAATGGAATCTCCAGTTGGGGGCGGTGCATCCAGCTAAATTCAGAAGCTCTATTAAAATTAGAGGGAAAATATAAGAGGTTACATCTTAGGCTTTCCAACTGACTACAAATTCTGAAGGGAGTAATGGTGTTTTTATCAGTAGTATTAGCACAAGTTCTGGAGAAGGCAATGGCAACCCACTCCAGTACTCTTGCCTGGAAAATCCCATGGGCGGAGGAGCCTGGTGGGCTGCAGTCCATGGGGTTGCGAAGAGTCGGACACGACTGAAGCAAGTTAGTAGCAGCAGCAGCAGCAGCAGCAAATATTGAATGACTGAAGGACTGTATGATGGTGAAGAAAAGGATCTTTTAAAATTAAAGTATATTTGATTTACAATATTACAGCAGTTTAAGGCATCAACATAGTGAGTCAATATTTTCATAGATTATAAGCCACTTAAAGTTATAGTAAAGTATTGGCTGTAGTCACTGTGCTGTACATTACATCCTTGTACCTTATTTATTTTGTATCTAGTAGTTTATGCCTTTTAATCCTCTTCCCCTCCATTGGTTCTCTCTCCACTTCTCTTCCCACTGGTAGCCACCAGTTTGTTTTCTGTGAGTTTGGTGTTTTTCTTTTTTTATTCATTCTTTTTAGTTTCTACATATAACTGAAAACATACAATATTTATCATACTGTCTGACTTAATTCACCAAGCATAACACCCTCAAAATCCATCCATGTTGTTGCAAATGACATTTCATTCTTTTTATGGGTGAGTAGTAGTCCACTGTCTGTATGTACTACACCTTTTTTACTCACACATCTGTTGATTGCTTACGTGTCTTTGCTATGTAAATAATGCTGCTAGGAACATTGGGGTGCATATATCTTTTTAAGTTAGTATTTTTGTTTTCTTTAGATATATATCCAGAAGAGGAATTGCTGGTTATATGGTAGTTTTATTTTTAATTTTCTGAGGAATTGCCATAGTGTTTTTCATAGGGGCTATACTGACCTACACTCCCAATGATAGTGCTTGAGATTCTCTTTCATCACATGCTCACCAACACTTGTTAGTTCTTGTCTTTTTGAAAATAGCCATTTTAACTGGTGTGAGGTGTCACTGCGGTTTTTGCTTTGCATTTTGCTGATGAGCATCTTTTGATGTACCTATTGACCATCTGTATGCCTTCTTTGAAAAATTACCTATTCAGGTCTTCTGTCCATTTTCTTAATTGAATTTTTTTTTTCAATTGCACCACATGGCATGTGGGATCTTTGTTCCCCAACCAGGGATCAAACCTTTGCCCTCTGCATTAAAGTGTGGAGTCTTAACCACTGGACCACCAGGGAAGTCCTTTTTTCTTTATTTTGAGTTTTATGAGTGCTTTATGTAATTTAGATATTAACCCCTTGTCAGACATATCAATTGAAAATATTTTGTCCCATTCAGTAATTTGTCCTTTAATTTTGTTAATGGCTTTCTTTGCTGTGCAAAAGCTTTTAAATTTAATTGGATCCCATTTGTTTATTTTTGCTTTTGCTTCCTTTGCTTGAGAAGTCAGATCCAAAAAATATTGCTAAAATTTATGTCAAAGAGTGTATTGCTCATTTCCTTATAGGAGCTTTTTTGTTAGTCTCACATTTAGGTCTTTAATTAATTTTGAATTTATTTTTGTATATGATGTTAGAAAATGTTCTAATTTCATTGTTTTGTATACAACTGTCCAGTTTTCTCAGCACCACTTGTTGAAGATGAAGTAGGAGGACAATGGGTCCGTGGGCTGAGCAGCTGGAATTTGTTAAGCTGAGTGAACTGGAACTTGTATGTCCCTGATATTTCAAGGAAAAAGCTAAGACAGGAGCATAGAGGAACTGAGCCCTTCTGGAGTAAAGAGAGAAGACCACATCCATCATTCTTGAGGTCAGAGAGATCTCCTCAACTGCAAATGTGCAGAAAGGCTCCTCAGGGGTCAAAAAAGAAAGGAGCACTATCCCATAATAGGCGATGTCAATCTCCCAGAGACCCTCCCTACTGAAATCCATCTAGGCTAAAATGTATGCACACATAATGGGAAGGTGCTGGGAGTCAATGTGAGGAACTCTGCCTGTGGCAAAGGTCATGAGGAAGGAGGCTTGGCATTACACAAAGGCGAGATCAAGCCTCAGGAGACCCCCTGTTCCAAGCATCTACCCCCCAAACCAGAGTGCCTACTTTATTGTTTTATGCTCTCATCTATACTTCTGACTTTACAGGGGGCTGACCCCCACCACCTCTTTTGGAGAAGGAGTTAACTTGCAGCTCCAGTTAATAAAAATTCCTGGGTGTGACAAGAGTGTTTCAACTTACAAACTCCTCTGAAGGTTCTCTAGCCTGCCTGAGCAGGTTCGTCTGGCCATATGTGATTGTTTACAGCCTCCCAACCGTGAGAGGCACGAGATGCTTTAAACTTTCTATATAGAGACTCTTTTTTGAGAAGTTAGAAAATTATTAGTATAGTATAATGGGTTGATTAGAAATTATACTGATGAAGGGTTTTTCATTTGTTGGGCCAACATTTGCTGCTAAGTCTCCATATTCCTTGCCCTTATACAAATATATAACTAGCATATAGGAGAAATAAGCATTAACCTTTAAGATTAATTATGTTAAACCTTAGGCTAAGGAAATTCCTTTCTTGATTGTAACCCACTACACCCTCACCCTATAGGAATGCAACTTTATTTGGAGGGTGGTGCCTGGTTTAAGAAAAAAATCACCCCTGGAAAAAATAAGTTTTCTGGTTGACTGACCATTATTAGAAAGGGCCATAAAATGTCAGCAGGCCTCGTGGCCAGAAGATGATGTAAAACCCCTAAGACCTTTGTATAATTTTATATGAAGCATCTGATTTTGACAAGGGTCAGGTCTGCTGACCCCACGTGACTCTGAATTCATCCCTATGTATAACAAAAAGTATACAAGCAAACCTGAAAATAAAGAAAACGGATCAGTTTCTGGAAAGACTGATTCCCCCGTGTTGTTCTTTCTTTCCCCTTCTGGCTGAATTCCCATCTGGAGTGTGGGTACTCACCAAGCCTGCTAATTTTGCCCAGGCTTCTAAGATCTGACCGGGGAGGCCTCAGTGCCTCCTCTCCTTTGGGAGAATGGAAAGACGCCTGTGGCCTGCGTAGGTGGTGCAAGCTTCTTGTCTCAAAGCTTTATTGGTATCCCACATAAACCAAGTTATTCAGCATCTTTTTCTCCACTAATTTTCCTACTACACTATTATTTTATAATCTCTCTTTATATCTGTAATTAAATAAGTTTTTTCCTAGGACGCCGATTCCGTCCCCCCTTTGAATTACCCTGGATCCACCGGGGCTGGATCCTGGCAGAAAGAATCCTTGGTCTGATTGGATGTGGGATTGGATGTGGGAAGCAAAGTAGGTTTACTGGCCAGAGGAAAGTGAAAACTTGGAAGAACTGCCCCCATACAAGTGATTTAATCCACCTCCAAAGCATGAAGCTTGGTCTTTCTGTTTCTCTTTCTCTGAGTCTGCCTGTGTTTTCTCTGCATGCATCTTCTCTCCTAAAAACACTTTACTTATCTCACTACTTTTTGTCTCTTTGTCGAATTCTTTCTTCAAAGCAAAGAAGAGCCAAGGTAGTGCTAAGAACTAGATTAAATCCTTGATTGCAGAACTGAGATCCTGCCTCAAGCTGCCACAGCCCTGGCCATGCCACAACCACTGGAGATCAAAAAGACTGTCTTATTCCCATTGTATACTTTTGCCTTTCTTGTTATAGGTGAATTTATTTGCATGTGTTTATTTCTGGGCTCTCTATTCTGTTCCATTGATCTGTGTGTGTGTGTGTGTCTCTCTCTCTCTCCCTCTCTCTTTTTTTTTTGCCAGTATCATACTGTTTTCATTGCTATAGCTTTGTAGTATAGTCTGAAGTCTGGCAACTTGATGCCTCCAGTTTTATTAATTTTCCTCAAGATTGCATTGGCTAGTCAGGATCTTTTTGGTGATTCCATACAAATTTTAGGATTATTTGTTCTAGTTCTGTGAAAAATGTCATGAATATTTTGATAGGGATTGCATTAAATCTGGAGACTGCTTTGGTGAATGTGGACATTTTAGTATTATTAATTAGTTGAATCCATGAAAATGGGATATCTTTCATTTACTTTGTATCATCTTCAATTTCCTTTGTCAATGTCTTGTAGTTTTCAGAATATACATCTTCATCTTCTTGGTTATGCTTATTCCTAGCTATTTTGTTCATTTTGATAACTTTGTAAATGAGATCTTTTTCTTGTTTTCTATTTCTGATGGTTCACTATTAATGTTTAGAAAAGGTCAGATTTCTGTATATTAATCTTGTATCTTGCAAACTCCTGAATTCATTTGTTAGTTCTAATAGTTTTTTGATGGGGACTTTAGGATTTTCTATATATATTATCAAGTCATCTGCTAATAGTGATGGTTTTACTGCCTCCCTTTCAATTTGGGTGCAATTTATTTCCTTTTCTTGTCTGATTACTGTGACTAGAATTTCCAGTGCTATGCTAAACAGAAGTGGTGAGAGTGTGCATCTTTGTCTTGTTCCTGATATTAGAGGAAAAGCTTTTTGTTTTCCACCATTGAGAAAGATGTCAGCTATGGATCTGCCATAGAGGGCTTTTATTATGTTGAAATATGTTCCCTCTATAACCACTTTGTTGAGCATTTTTATCATGAATGAATGCTGAGTTTTACTAAATGCTTTGTCTACATCTATTGAGATGATTATGTGATTTCTCTTCTTTGTTTTGGTAATATAGCATGTCACATTGATTGATTTGTGGTATTGAATTGCCCTTGCATCCTGGAATAAATTACACTTGATTAAGGTGTTTGATCCTTTCCATATATTGTCAGATTTGCTTTGCTAATATTTTGTTGAGGATTTTTCACATCTATATTCATCAGAAATATTGGCCTCTAATTTTCTTTTTTGTAATATCTTTGTCTGGTTTTGGTATCAGGGTAATGGTGGACTCAAAGAATGAGTTTATAAGTATCCCTTCCTTTTCAATTTTTGAGAATAGCTTGAGAAGAATAGGTATTAACTCTTCTTTCCAAGTATGGTAGAATTCTCCTGTGAATCCAACTAGTCCTAGAGTTTTGCTTGTTGGGAGTTTTTTTTTTTTTTTTTAAATCACAAGTTCAATTTCAATACTAGAAATTGATCTATTTATATCATTTCTCCCTGATCCAGCCTTGGAAGGTTGTATGTTTTTAATAATTTATCCACTTCTATGTTGTTAACTGCCTGGCATGTACTTTTTCATAATATTCTCCTGTGATTGATTTCCGCAGTACCAGTTCTAATTGCTCCTCTTTCAATTCTTATTTTGTTTATTTGAGTGCTGTCTCTATTTTTTTCTTTGCGAGCCTTCTTTGTGACTAAATTTTGTTTATCTTTTCAAAAATCAGCTCTTGGTTTCATTGACCTTTTTTTATCAGTTTTTGGCCTATATTGTATTTAGTTTAGCTCTGATCTCTGTTATTTCCTTCCTTCTACTGAATTTGGGCTTTGCTTATTTTTAAAAAATTCTTTCAGATGGTAGGTTAGGTCATTTTGAGGTTTTTCTTATTTCTTAAGGTCGGCCTATATTGTTATAAACTTCCTTCTTAGAACTGTTTTGGCTGCATCCCGTACATATGGGAAAATTGTGCTTTTATTTTCATTTGTCTCAAGGTATTTTCTGATTTTCTGTTAGATTTCTTCATTGGCCGTTGGTTTTTTTGGTAGCATGTTATTTGCTATCCCATGTTTGTCTTTTTCCCTTTTTCTTTCTGTAATGAATTTCTAGGTTCTTATTATTGTGGTCAGAAAAGATGTTTAATGTAATTTCTAACCTTCTAAATTTATTGAGACTTGTTTTTATGTCTTAGTATGTGGAAGAAAAATATATTTTAAAGTTCTCTCTATAAAACAAAAATATTATAGGATTAATGGGGGCCTCAGTGAGATTATTTAATCTGCAAGTGCTTTGAGAACCAGGGGCATATGTTATGAATAATATGTGGACTTTGGAGTGATAGCTTATTGGAAAGATCTCCAAAGAAGAAGCTTTTGCCAAAACTACCCATATTTTTCTTGTGGTATGCACATTTGGGAAAAAAGGGTAAACTTCCAAACCATAATACTTTTGACAGTTCCAAGTAAGGGCAAACAAAGTTGTAAAAATCCATTTGTTGGTTGTAAGTGCCCGTATTTTTACTTCACAAAGGACTGAAGCAAATTTAACTAAATTCTGCCATGAAGTCACCATCAAGTAGAGACCAAGCATGGAAATTTAATTCCTAAGAAGAACTTTAACACAAAGTCATGTGTGGCTGAAAATGAGGCAGCTAATGAAATTATTTCTGGGACAGTGGACATTTTACACAGAAATGAATGGTGCTCGTTGGAAGCTATTTGAATAATCCATTGCTGATAGATAATAGAAAGAAGAATCCTCTAATGCTCTAAGGTAGACCTGAAAAGACTCACTGGGGACATGAGGAGTTTCAGGCTTTTGAAATTCTAGAAATATTCACAGCCCTTTATCCATGGCTGCTAAGGAAGAGCTCAGATAGTGTGCCCATCAAGATTTTTGTAGCATGTCCCCAATTATGTAATGGTTCTTTTTCATATAATCCACATCTTTATAGCACTGCTGCCTCCATGTTCCAGTCAACAGTTTATAATTCATCCATGATTTCTCTCTGCCTCACATCCCACTATCAATTTAAGTCCTGGTGGGTTTATTTCTAATATGTATCATTTTAGTTTACATCTCTCCATAAGCAGGTCTGGAGCAAAGATTCAAGGTCAAGCTATGTATTTTGGAGAAGACCTTAAGTAATACTGGTAGAAGAGGGGTGAATGAGGCTGGACAAGGGGAGCAGCTGTTAAAATGTTTGAGTCCAAAACCAAGAGAGACTACTGAAGCACACACTGATGAAAAAACATTATTTAAAGACTGATTGGAAATAAGAGTAAACACATTAGAGCTGACAAATAGATGTGTCAGATGTAAGTAATAAATAAACTCTGATCGTTGCAGAAGAGGATGTTCCAGGAAATGTGGTTCCAGCTTTGAGGGCTGGAAAACAACATAACAAGGTCAACCCTAAGCCTGTGAAATAGATAAGCTAAATGTGGCTCTGTAGGAACTTTTGTTTGCCATCCAAGACTGCAGTCTATTATAAGAGCTGCTTTTGACTAATGCACACAAACATTTTCAGCGGTCACACAGAATCTCCACATCTCAGTGACTTAGAACAACTGTCCATTTCTTGCTTGTGCCACACACCAGTCATGGACTGACATAAGGGCTCCTCTCATCACAGTCACCCCAGGACCCAGGCTGTCATTAAGTCAGAAGGAAGAAGTGCTTGGCAAGGATGCCAGATGGCCTGGGATACAAGTGACTCATGACTTCCATTCAGCAATCCCATTATCCTAGGTGAGTGAGACCAACTCCAAGACACAGGGATGAGATGAGTTCCACCCTCTACTATGGGAGCTCAGAAGGGAAAGAGCAATCAGGGGCAGTCCGGAGTCTGGGAGGGCGGCCCAGGGGGGCTCAGGAGAGGCAACCCTGCTCATGACGAGAAGGTCAGGAAAGGCTGAGACCCAGACATTTCTTGAAGTGGGTGGAGGTCTGAGCGCGCTGCGGCGCTCAGCCTTTGCCCTTTTGGCTCCTGTCCCTTAACAGGATTCTCCCTGTCAGAGGGTGAATGGTAGGGAAGCCAGTTTGGGCTTCAGCTAAAGACAGGCCTATTATCACAGGAGTGTGTTCACCTAATCTGGACACAGGGGCTGCGGTATCCCAATTTTTGGTCTTATAGATGTTCCTGCAAGTTTCTTATGTTTTCCTCTGAGTGATTTTAGAGCTTTGCATTTCACGATGGAGTCGAGTCACCTCTTCTCCACCCCTCAGGCTCCAAAAGGGGGCAGTTGGGTGCCTCACTGGCACTGAGATTAGTAGATAACACCCGTGGGCAGGCTCCCAGCATCCACCTCTCCTTCTAGGAATGCCCTCAAATTTCATGGAGGAATCTGCCCTCCATGCTCAGACCTGCGATTCAGGTGGGGCACCTTTGGTTTCAGATGGGGCAATGAAGCAGGTGAGGCCAAGTGAGCTCTGCCCTGACCGCAGCAATGGGTCTAGAGCTGATCACGTGATCTCAGCATGTCCAGTCAGGGTGAGTGTCAGTGTTTGTCCCAGGTCAATAGGAAAGGCTCTTACACTCTCCACTGGCTATATCCTGGCTGCAGTGATTGGGTCAGAGATGGTCACATGACCTCACTTGACTCAATCAGAGTGAGCACCAGGCCTTGCCCAGGGCTGACAGGGAAGCCTCTGCTCTGAACGAAGATGAGGAGGGGTCTCTGATGCACACCCATAGGTTAGCCACTTGGTTGGCACACCTGTAACACATACACAAGCTGACTCAGCCCCAGACTTGGTCATAAGATACGATATGAGCTAGATATGGACCCAACATGTCCCTGGAGCCCAAGAGTCAGGTACTCTGGAGGACATAACATGTTTGGTAACCAGGGTGGGAGTGTTGAGATGGATCAGCAGCTCAGCTATAGTACTTGGATCTCAGAGAAAGATCTGGGCACTATAGTGGCAATCCGAGTACTTGTTTGTATAGCATGTCATGATTCTAAATCACTATCCTTCAGTCTTCCAGAGAAGACCATCAAGATATTAAATAAAATAACCTTTGTGTGTGTTTCTTTTCCAGCTTCACAGGTGCAATAAATACTTTGCACTGAAGACTTTTTCTCTTAGATAAAAAACAACTTGCATGGACCCCCTTCTTGACTTACTCCACAAACCTTCCCTGTTTCCATGTCACTTCCTAGGCCTTCCCAAGAGCCCCTCTCATTACTGGAAATAGGGCTTCTTTGAGATGATGCGACTGTTGACAGACTCTAGCAAGACTCAGCTTACTATATCCACCCTGCCTGCTCAGAGAAAAGACGAGGCCAGAGACCTTCATGAGGAGGCTGTTGATGAAAGACAGGGAGTGACGCTGCACTTGGACTTTGTATCCTGGGAGCATTTTTATTCTTCACCTTTACAGCAGCTTGGGAAGGCTCTCCCTGTTGTAGGTCAGCACTTACCAAGCTATGGATAAGTTGCCAGGCTGGGGCCGATGGAGGGAGGTGACCTTGGGAGGTTGTGTCATCTGCCAGGTCCCCGAGAGGAGCTCTCACCCCAGATGGGGCAAGGAGGCTGTTTCATGGATGTTTCTGGAAACCACTCTGAGCTCCCCGCTCCCTTTGCTTCACACAGCACACATAGGGGATAAAGAGAGCAAAGGAAATTCTTAGGATCTGAATGAAAATCCATTAAATTTCCAAGTGTCTCCAAGTTTTCTTGTGCTTGGCACTGGCCAGAATCCAGTTCTGTAGCTTGAACTCAGAGGACCTTGACTTGTCCCTGGCAGAGAAATGTGACCCATGAGTGCAGCAAAGCCTTGGACCTGGGTTCCTTGGGAGGTGATCAACCCTTCTGTATCATGGAGATGACTTTCAGCTCACCCGTGATGAGACTGGGACCCTCACCCTCTGCACCCAGATTCCACCCTTGCTCCATGCTGCTCACCGTGGGACAGGCTTGGGAGATGGACCATCTCCTTACAACAGTTCTGTTCAAGCTCATGCTGTTCAGCTCCCAGTAGGTCTCTGGTCCCCAGTGATCCTGGTAGAGCCCAGAAAACTAAGAGCTCCGCATGGATTAAAAATGCACTGAGGCTTTGAAAGCCATCAAAGTCAATTTCAGTTCCAAGAACAAAAATGCATCTCATGGAACATCATTATAATTACTCTGCATTATCAATATCTCTTAGCATCATCTTCATCCTCTCATTTCTTATGCATGATCTTAGCAGAGAGACACCTGCCTTAGTTTTAATTAAAAGCTCATAACGTAGAAATGTATTTAGAAGGAAAAAGGATACAGGTCCCCTTTGAGGATAGTCATGTGCCTGTTACAGTCCATTGCTTCTCCCCATGGTGCGTTTAAACCATCCCCTGTGCCTAGTGCAGACCTTGCTGGAGCTTTGTAGCAGCAGGTGCTCAGTGGGTCCAGTGGTGAGTGCTCTCCTGATCAAGGGATCAGGAATGTGGACCATTTGGTATATATAGATGCATGTGTGCATGTGAAGTAACATCACTTGTGTCCAACTCTTTGCAGCCCTATGAATCGTAGCTCTCAAAGCTCCTCTGTTCATGGGATTTCCCAGGCAAGAATACTGAGGTGGGTTGCCATTTCCTCCTCCAGGGAATCTTCCTGACTCAGGGATCAAACCCGGTCTCTTAAGTCTGGTGGATTGGCAGGAGGGTTCTTTATCATTAGCGCCACCTAGGAAGCCCTACAGATGTTGAACTGTAATGCTATAACCTGAAGTTTGTATAGAATAATAAAAGAATATGGACCATCCACAGCTTTGAGCAGGTCAGAGGGTGTGTCTAAGCCCCACTGCCGAACCTCTGAGGGCTTGGACTGCTCCTCCCAGCCTGAGCACCAGTGTGTCTCTGGAATCTGTCACATTTTCCCAATGAAGTAGTCCCTGAGTTACCAGACCATTCGATTGCTTCCATCTTTCCTCTCTCCCTCCCTAATGTATTTTCTAAGGGGCCAGGCTCTGTCCTTGGTACTGAAGCTACAAATCACAGCAAAACAGATTCATCACATCTTCAAGTTCACAGTCTAGAGAGGGATACAGCAAAGGAATAACTGCTCTGAGACATAGAACTTTGATGGACAGTGGGACAGAGAATTGCAGGGAACTTGGGGACATAAAACAGGTACATGAAGGGAGCTCTCATTTGAAGGTTTGGCCTGGAATGCCAGTAGACGGCATTCCAGGCAGCAGGAACAGCAGGTGCAAAGGCCTGGGGTGGGAGGGTGAGGAGCCCTTGGACACAAACATCATTGTAATAATGAGAGCTGACACTGACATAGGCCTCACTGTATCCACACACAGTTCTGTTTTGAATACACATCCTCATTTAATTTGGCAACCTGATGGGATAAGACCCTGATGCTGGGGAAAATTGAAGGCAGGAGGACAAGGGGATGATAGAGGATGAGATGGTTGGATGGAATCACTGACTCAGTGGACATGAATTTGAGTAAACTCTGGGAGGTAGTGAAGGACAAGGAAGCCTGGCGTGCTGCAGTCCGTGGGTTTGTGAAGAGTCAGACATGACTTAGCAACTGAACAAACATCTCATTTGACCCTTAATCTGTCCTTATGAGTAAAGACATCTTAATGAACCCAGTACCATTAACATTCTGTACTTTGGATGAGGATATTGAAGTATGTGTGGATAAGGAATAAGTAACTTGCTTAACACTATACAACTCATGAGTGGCAGGACCAGGGTTTGAACCAGGCCATCTGGATCCCTGTACTGAGTTCCTTTAAGATCTTTCTTTGTCACTTTAGCTCCAAGAGGAGACAGAACATGATGTATCTAGAGACTGGCTGTGGGCAGGACGAGAGTCATATAATGAGAAGCTGCAGGCCATTGTGTTTCTCAGGATCCTTTATGTTGTGAGCAATGAAAGCAAACCAATGCCAAGCCAGCTTAAGTGGAAAAGAGGTGTTACTGATATACCTAGCGGGAAACAAGGATTGCTTTCAGGCCTGGCTTGATTCACAGGCTCAAATGACATTACTAGGGTTCATTTTCTCCTCTCTTCCTCTGTGCTGGCTTTATTCTCAGAGTATCTGTGATCAACAAATCAACCTTAACATCCCTCTAGTTCAGACTCAGAAGTCTCAAGAAAAATCAACTACCATCCAAGTCATTCAACCATAATGTCAGGGCTTCCATGTTTGAGTCAGAGTCTTGCTTGAGTCACATGCCCATCCCTGAACCAGTCACTCTGGCTGAAGCCAGGAGGCATAACCCACCCTCAGGACATCAGGAACGAAGCCACCTCTGGGCCACAGGAGAGGCTAGAAAGAGGGAAGTGGAGGCTTAATGTCTAGCACACGAATGTCACTCTTCAGGCCCATCCAGGACTTTGGCCTGCGAGAAGGGCTTGGCCAAAGAAGAGGGTGTGTATTCTGGGCTCTCTGGCCAGCAGAGACCACAGCTCAGCAGAGGAAGGACAAAGGATGGCTCAGAGACACAGGAGATCCAGGGGAGCTTGGGACTGCCCTGAGCTCAGCCCACCCCACACTCCACCCTGCACCCAGGTTGGAGTGAGACAGAAACCTCTAGGGTCGAAGAGGGATGGCAAAGCTCTAGCCAATGATTCCCCAAATAGCTGTCCACTAGAATACCAGAGAAGTTTTGGAATGACTGTATCCTGACTGCCACCTTCAGAGATCCTAGTATAACTTGGTCTGAGGCACAGTTTGGAAATCAGGAGTCTTAAATTTCCCCACGTGATTCTTATTTGTGGCAGATACTGATCCACACACTGAGTCATTCCTTGCATGAGCCAGCAGTGGTCCCGTTCTCCAAACACCACCTTCAAAAGTGACAGTGTTAACAGCTCAGTCACATCTGACCCCTTGTGACCCCATGGACTATAGCTTGCCAGGCTCCTCTGTCCATGGGATTCTCCAGACAAGAATACTGGAGTAGGTTGCCATCCCCTTCTCCAGAATTTCCCAATCCAGGAATCGAACCCAGGTCTCCTGCATTGCAGGCAGATTCTTTACCCTCTGAGCCACCAGGGAATACAGCACTGCCCAGGTACCCACTCTATTTTAATTCATCTCAATTTAATCTGTCTTGTAAGAAAACTGCCAATTCCATTACTCATTTTAACTTTCTATCGATTTTTCCTATCCTCCCCAGGGATCTCCAGAGTAACCAGGGAGAAATCAATATCTGACATGGACAGTCCCATTTCCCTTTGCTGGGCTGATTTGCTAAAAATTTTCTTCTGGTGGTAGTGAGGCTGTGGTTGCAGCCAGATGGGTCCTAGCTTCTCTAACACTGGCCAGAGAGGAAATGACCGAAAGGGGTGATCACAGGATTAGCCTCCAAGGCAGCCCTGCAGTGAGGCTTGGAAAAGCGGCTCCAAGTACATTGTACACAGCTGTTCAGAGCTGTCTCCTCCTACATCCATCTATCCATCATCTGCCTGTCATCTGTCTACCCACCCAAATGCCACCCACAAGGACAGCTTCTGATGGATGTCACTGCAGATGGCTGTGAGGAGGGAGATAATGGCCCAGGATCCAGAGGCATCCAGACTCACACCTCCCAGGAGAGAATGGAGGGAGGCACATCCTGAACTGATCAAGTCCAGTCTTGATGTGACCACATTTACTTAGAATTGACTAATTGGATATACTGCAAGCAGTTATTTTGGATGAAGAAATAGAGATTAGGCTGGTTTTGAAAAATTGTTCCATTTTTTCATAGTTCAAAATTTGGATGGATGAGGGATGGTTCTTGGAAATGTGTGCCTGTTCCATGATGAATCAGAGCACCAGGTTGCTCTTCTTGGGCAAGGTAATGTGTGGCTGGAGAGGAAAAGCCAGGGTGTATGAATGAGGGTTCAGACCCCTTAGCATCATGTTCTGAGGCAGATGTACCCCATATGTGCTCAGCCATGACCTGGCACCATGGATGATGCATACAGTTGGTTCTCAGCAATGACCTAGCAATGTGAATGTACATAGTAAGCATTTGGCAAAGGCTTGGCACTGTGAGTGTATACAGTAAGGGCTCAGTAATGATCTGATACCATAGCTGTATGCAGTAGGAAATCAGTAATGGTTTGATGGGTCTCCATGCCCAGTTGATTGCCAGATGCATGGACGTGCCTGAAACCCACCACAGGTGACATGACCTCCAGGTAATTTAGAGATTCTAAGATACAATATCTGCAGGAGTGGGGGGTCACCTAGTGAGGGTCAGTGAGATAAGAGACAAACTGGCCCTTGGAGGCACTTGACACATCACGTTATTACTGATGACAACTGCTTGAGTTCACTGGATGCCTCCTTACCTGTGTGGTGCCTCTTTCAAGAACAAGGACCACACCTTTCTCAAGCCTGTGAGCAGGTGCTATGCTCACCTGCATTCTGCAGATGGACATCAGACCCAGGAAGAGGTGCAGTAACGGCCTTGAGTCCCAAAGCTTGAAAGTGATAGAGCAGGGTTCCAAGCAGCAGTCGGGCTACAAACCCCTCAGCCCATGGACAGATGTTAGCATCACGGACCCAGGACTGCACATTGACTCAGACATGCCTGATGGTGCCTGTGATACTTGATGCAACCATGGGGAATCCCAGTGATCTGTGGGGCTGAGAGACTAATAACGGGGAGCTGGGAAGAGGTGCATGGGCTGCAGGCTGCTGACTTGCTGCCACACAAGCACATGAGGCTCGTACCTCTCAGAGCCCAGAGGTGAGGAGGCAGCACCAACTGAGGCCCTGGATCCAGCCATACCTGCAGCCTATGGGGAGCCACTCCCTCCCTAACTCCAACCTGAGTCGGGTTCTTGGGCTTCTGACCTGCTCTGCTGGATGCAGAGCCTCCTCCAAAACTGACCTCGCTCTCCCTCAGCCATTCTCCTGTCACTCCCTGCCCCAGGCCCACAGGCCTGGCCTGCAACACTGCCCTCCCCATGTGGCCCCTCACCTGCAGCACCCTCTGGGCCCACCGAGACAGTCATTTCTTCAGGTCACATGGCTAATACATGGCAGAGCCAGGATTTGAACGTGCAGCTGCCTGGCAACTGTTCTTAACCACCTTGCAGGCTGGTGGAATTCTGGGGAGAGGGTGCTGAGGATTGTGGGCCCCCAGCGAGAGGCTGTGGTGACAGTCCCTGCAGCCCTGCCCACCTGTCCGGGCCCCACATCTCACGTTTACACTGAGAGTCTGTGCAGGAGCTTCAGGGAGGGTGGGAGGGGCTGGAGGGAGAGTGACCCTCTGCATCTAGGCTGACCCATGGGCAGGAAGGGCAGTGAGCATCCTCAGGTATGAGGCTCCTAAGCTACAGCATCCTCTGATTTCTAACCAGCTTTGGAAGACAGATGGTAAAGCACTCTGAAAACCCAGCAAATGGCGCAGAAAACCTACTTCAAGGATTAAGAAAGCATGAAGCTGTTAACTCATTCTTTGTACCCTTCCTGGACCTCTGATGTTACAGTGATGTCCCAGTTTCCTGCTGTGAAACAAAGCTCATAAGAGCAGGCAGGTGAGGGGAGGTGATGGGTTTCCTCCAGGACCAACATCACAGCAGAGTCCCCGCTCCCTGCTGACCTGTCGAATGAAAATCCTCTCTGTTGATCGCTCTTCTCCAGCAGCTGCTCTTGTGGGCAGAGGTGGGCAGGAGCTGCCCTAGGTGTGGTGGTGAGAACACCTGGGTTGAGACTTGAGGCAGAGGAGTTCTAGACCCCAGGTGTGGTCAGGAAGCTGCATATACCTGGCATCCCCTGGCAGAATCCCAGGCCCCATCTGCAGCCTGGGAATTGGCATCTGCAGTGTCAGCAGCCCCAGGGGTCTCCTGAGCATGTTGTTTTCTGAGGAGCCAGAGGGAAGCTGCTCTGTCCAGTCAGCACAACACAGGGGGCAGAAATACATCCGTTGAAGTTGCACTGGGTGAGACAAATCAGCTGTGAGTGACCACAAAACACAATCCTCAGGAACTCACACTAAAACAAGCTACTCTGTCAGAAAACTGGAGAGTGGAGAAGTGTGGTCCAGAGCCGCTTTCATCATTTATGGTCATAAGGGAAAGAGAGTCCTCTGTCTTGCTTCCAAGAGTTCTTCAATATCTGATTCTTCCTTATTTTCCAAGATGGCTGCTTGAGCTCCAGTCAACACACTACATTCCAACTGCCTGGGACAGATATGCCACCATCCTTATCTGACTCTACTCTCCTGACCCTCTCCAGCTTCACACAGAGCCACGGTAGCTGTGAAGAGGCCTGTGTCCTGGGATGGGCAGGCACTGGGAAAGTCAGAGTAATCTCTCACTACCTGGACATGGTACTCAGAGCCACCATTAATCCTCCAAGGTAGTCCATGTGTCATGAGCCCCCAAGGGCCCAGGCTGCTGTCATCTGTGGCAGATTCACCCCAAGGGCCCAAGGGCAGGGCAGCCCAGTATGACCAGGAATGGGCATTCTTGTGGCCTTTGCTCCTCAGTTTCTCATGGAAACAGCCTTCATGGTAGCCATTTAGAGTGGCTACCATCTAAATGGTGGACCTCAGGACAGAAGAATTTGGCTCCAATTAGTGAGGGAAAAAAATATCTCATAACCCAGGAGATCAGTAAAACCAAGAATAGAACAGGGGGACAGGACCATTTGCAAACTAACTGAAAAATGCAGCTTGTTAAGCTACTAAAAGCAGAAGAGTCTTCAGAAGCCCTAACCACAAGAGCAGGCCACACAGCACACAGGGGCCGCGTGTCTTGACAGACTTCCTTAGATCCATTCTTCCTTGATTAAATCTCCTCTAAGGATGAGGACATTCTCACTGGAGATTGGAGAGTCTCTCCAATGAGGGAGAGAATAGATACACAGTTGCCTCCTGGGAGAGTTGAGGGCAACAGGTGAGGACCCTCTCCCACCCCATCCCCATTCCCCAGCCTCCTGACCAGGAGCAGGCTTCATCCCAAAGCCCTGCCCTCTGTCCTCAGTGAGGAGCGATACTGCTGATGATGGTCGCTCCAACTCATGTCTCATCTTTGGACTAGTCCTTCTTTCGGAAGCATTTTAGATGATGGACTGTCTCCTTCATTGTGAAAAGTTGTCACTGTTTGCTTTACGTAGCGCTGCACTTTTCAGTTTTCTTCCTGCCCTGTTCTTCATCTGTCTCCATCGTTGTCTCTCCTCCTTGGGACTCTACATACAGACATTCCCCAAGGCTCAGTTTTCAGCCACCGTCTCTTTGTCAACTCTCCCTTGGGATTCTGTGGTCCAAGGACGACGTGAGTAACTCCCATCTCTATTTCTACCCCAACTCCTCCCCATAGAAAGACTCCATAGAAAGTCTCTGAGTAGGTTTCCTGCAGCTAAGAAGTAATCATGACGCAGGGTTTTACAAACCAACCCAACTGTCAGATTCATTACCCAGCCCCTCACTCAGTCGGTAGGGCTCATATCTGTGTACACTGGGTAAGTTAATAGGGCTGCTGGTGCTGGGTGATGGAGGGTAAACTCCCCCATCATCAGTATTGACAGCTGTGACCCCTCATTGAAGACATGAGTGGCTCAGAACTGCAGAGGATAAACACATTTTTAGCAGAGTGGAGCCCATGTATCACAATCAAGGAGATTTACTTAGACTCTAATGCTGATCTCCTCATTCTAATGGTGATCACTCACTGAAAGCTGAATTAAATTGCTTCCAAGATAAGGGCAAACACCCCATTGCCCTTCTGCCCTTTCTGTTCACTGATGGTCTCTGAGGAGAGCCCTGAGCCTCCATATGTGGTAGGAGAGGCTGTAGCCAAATTTCAGAGTGCTCAGCTCCCTGTCTCTGGGGAAGCCAAGATGTCAATAGAATAAACCCATCCTAATAAGTATGGTTCAGTGTGAAGAGATCTTCCAGGACTTGTTACTCTAGAGATTCCCAGACGTCAGCATGAGCATCATGTAGAGGGCTTGTTAAAGAGAAAATCAGCGGGCTCCACCCCAGCTCCTCTGCTCTACCCCAGCTCCTCTGCTCCACCCCAGCTCCTCTGCTGGAGCAGGTCTGGATGGCAGGGCCAAGAGTCTGTGTTTCTAATGTCTGTGAAAACAATCTATAATAGGTGGCACTCATGGTAAGAACCTACCTCCAGTGCAGAAAATGTAAGAGATGTGGGTTTGATCCTTGGGTCGGGAAGATCCCCTGGAGGAGGGCATGGCAACCCACTCCAGTATTCTCACCTGGAGAATCCCATGGACAAGGGAGCCTGGTGGGTTATGGTCCAGAGGGTTGCAAAGGGTTGGACATGACTGAAGTGACTTAGCACATCATAGGAATAGGGAAGGATTTGATTTGAGCCAAACTGAGAACTGTAGCCTAGAAGACAGCTACTTAGATAATTTTAAGATACTACTCACAAGAAGCATGGTTTTCAGCCCAGTTTTCTATATTGAAAAAAAAATCAAACACATCAGAGATACATTCTTTCAAGCTTTCAAAAGAAAAAAAAACATAGAAGAAATAAGGAAAAAAAAAAAAAAAAGAAGAAGATCAGCATGTACACAGAGAATCAATGTGGCCTTGACACCTAGGAAGGGAATCTTATCATTGAAGGAGGACCAACACTGGTGTTCTAGGAAAGGAGGCCATTCAATCTTTGTTTTTAACATGGACATTTTTCCCCCAGTCAATGCACCCTTAAAAAAAAAAAAAGCAGATGTACAATATGTGTTTGATAGGCCATAAACAAGCTGCTTTAGTTAGCATAATATTCAAATTAACTCATGCATAAGCCAGGATGACTTCCTCAGTCCTCCATATGTAAACACTTCTTTTACCACTAACAACTTTCCAGGAGATGCTGATGCTGCCGGTCTAGGGGCCCCACTCTGAGAACCATAGGATTTAATGTGAGAGGAGGCACATTCCAAGATGGCACAGGACCCAGGGCTCTGACCTCCCCAAAGAGGACAGACCCAAAGAGCAGGCCCTCCAGGGCTGGTCACTGACCTGAGGTGGGCATTAAAGGAAAGCCCCAGGGCTCCTGGGAGACACAGCCCCAGCTACCCTGCAGTCAGAGCTGCCCTGGCCAGCATCTCTCTCCCACCTTGTGCCTCCCACTGGCCCAGACTCGGGGTCTTACCTGCCTGAAGCACATAGCTCAAGCTGTCATTAGCTTTATTTAGAGCCACGTGACCCGTTCTCCACATGTCAACATGCAGCTACTTTCTGCAGTGAGGCTTAGTCCTCTCAGTTGACAGATTTGCATGATGAATGGGAATTATTTTCAGCTCCCTCATCCTCTACATTTTAATGCCTTTACCTCTGTGAGGGATAAAGCTATGCCCCCCACAACATGCTCCACACTCCTCACCTCTTCCTCCCTCCAGTACCCTTGACCATCTCACACATCACACATCACCTTGTCTTCCCGCTTCTCTACTCCTCCCACTGGCCTATGGGCAGATTTTGTTTTGGTTTCCTTACTGGATCGGTGCCTGGCATGTAGAAGGGGCTCACTGACCACCCTAATCCTGCTGCTGCTAAGTCGCTTCAGTTGTGTCCGACTCTGTGCGACCCCATAGATGGCAGCCTACCAGGCTCCCCCATCCCTGGGATTCTCCAGGCAACAACACTGGAGTGGGTTGCCATTTCCTTCTCCAATGTATGACAGTGAAAAGTGAAAGTGAGGTCGCTCAGTCGTGTCCGACTCTTAGTGACCCCATGGACTGCAGCCCACCAGGCTCCTCTGTCCATGGGATTTTCCAAGCAAGAGTACTGGAGTGGGGTGCCATTGCCTTCTTCGACCCTAATCCTAAATGAATGAATTTCTCCAGAGTCTAAAGTCACATCTGAATCCCATTCCTGACTCAGAGATGTGCCTTCAGGATAACATCCCCCAAGTCTGTGCAGAACCAAAGTGGGTAGGTCCTTGCAGAGCCTTCTTTGTCTCAGTGTTGTGGGCTGCTTGTCCTCTGAGTGGGGGTGGACATGAGCTTTAGGTATACTGACCACCACAGGGCACACACCCCACACATAGTGAGAATGTGTGGGTGTGCTCAGGAAACCTTGGTAATGGGCTGACGAGGGCCAAGCCCAATAACAGGGAAAATCTGGGCTAAGAGCATCCACACACGCGTGTCTGAGCACTGACAGTGTGAGGCTGGGACCAAGCGCAGTACATTTGTCAGATTCGGCCTCACAATAAGCCTGTGACATGGTTTACAGATGAGGAAACTGAAGCTCCAAGAGGTTGGTAATGGGCTCAGGGTCTCACCTTTAGTCATGTGTGTGTGTGTGTGTGCTAAATTGCTTCAGTTGTGTCTGACTCATTGCAACCTTATGGACTGCAGTCCATCAGGCTCCTCTTTCTGTGAGGATTCTCCAGGCAAGAATACTGGCATGGGTTACCACACCCCCACCAGGCGATCTTCCCATCTTACGTCTCCTGCATTGGCAGGCGAGTTCTTTGCCACTAGTGCCGTGGGAAGTCCCACCTTCAGCCACAAATGCCCAAGGGCTGTTCCCACAGTTAGCGCTCAGGGAAGCTGCAGCCCAGGTGTTTTCCTGAAGTTAATGCACTCAAAATAAAACACCCAAATCTGGGAAAGAACAGATCATGAATCACTCAGCTTCAGTCTTTAGATCCTGAAAAACCTCTATTTGAAAGGAGAAGCTGCTGAGAAAAAGGTATCAAATGTGCTACTTTTAAAGTGATGGCTTTTTTTTTTCCCTCAAACAAAGCAATGAACGATGGAATCTGGGAAAATTCCTCTAGTTGAAGCTCTCTGAGGACTCTTGTTAATAGGCTAGAGCTGTCAGGATCCCCTTTGTCAGGTCCCCTTGTCAGACTCAGAAGCAGCAGGGGAGGAGGCCTGGGCAGGTGGGGGACGCTGTCCACACACGCGTCACTCCAGATGCTGCCCCTCCTATCCCACAGCTGGGCTTGTGGGGAGATGGGCGGGGGGCTCTAGGCTCTGCTTCAGACCCCACAAGCATCCTTTCTCTCACAAGGCACAGTCCTGGAGGATTTGAGAAACTGAATAAAAAGCCCAGATTAGCTTACTCCCAAGGGTTTGGCATTCATTACAGGATAATTACCTTATCGATTTTACTGCAGGAATATCTACTGTTTTTCCTTTTAGATCCAAAATGATGTAATGTAACTAAAGTAACTTTGTGCCAGTGCCTTGGAAATTTGAAAGCTGCTGGTATTTAAAATATTTTTAGTTTAAATGTTTAAAAATATTTGTACTTGTTTAATTTAAGTGGAAGTGACCTTCCATGACAAAATTTCAGCACTGCTGGACAGGGTCCTGGGAAGTCACACTCAGTCACCACATGTCAGGTTCCTCTCTGCCCTGACCCCTCCCCCAGCTCCAGCTCCAGGACAAGGGTCCCCCTGTGCTCTGTGACTGGATGCAGGGTTGGTTTGCCCACACATCCCCTCATGTCCTGGAAGGAAAAGCCTCATCCTAGGTGTGATATTCATTGATTTGTCGTGCACACAAGTGTCGAGGCTCTGAATGTTCATAACGGCCCCAGATTCCCTGTGGTGAAGTTGAGTTGCTTCATTCAACTTTCTGGCACCATGGCTTGGGGGTGGTGACTGTTCCCCAGAGGCAGAGTATACTGTGTAGCTCAGATCTAGGTTAACTGGTGACTTGACTGTGTGGATCACAATAAACTGTGGAATATTCTGAAAGAGATGGGAGTACCAGACCACCTAACCTGCCTCTTGAGAAATCTGTATGCAGGTCAGGAAGCAACAGTTAGACCTGGACATGGAACAACAGACTGGTTCCAAATAGGAAGAGGAGTACGTCAAGGCTGTATATTGTCACCCTGCTTATTTAACTTATATGCAGAGTATATCATGAGAAACGCTGGACTGGAAGAAACACAAGCTGGAATTAAGATTGCCGGGAGAAATATCAATAACCTCAGATATGCAGATGACACCACCCTATGGCAGAAAGTGAAGAAGAACTAAAAAGCCTCTTGATGAAAGTGAAAGAGGAGAGTGAAAAAGTTGGCTTAAAGTTCAATATAGAGAAAACAAAGATTATGGCATGTGGTCCCATCACTTCATGGGAAATAGATGGGGAAACAGTGGAAACAGTGTCAGACTTTATTTTGGGAGGCTCCAAAATCACTGCAGATGGTGATTGCAGCCATGAAATTAGAAGACGCTTACTCCTTGGAAGAAAAGTTATGACCAACCTAGATAGTATATTCAAAGGCAGAGACATTACTTTGTTGACTAAGGTTCGTCTAGTCAAGGCTATGGTTTTTCCAGTGGTCATGTATGGATGTGAGAGTTGGACTGTGAAGAAGGCTGAGCGCCAAAGAATTGATGCTTTTGAGCTGTGGTGTTGGAGAAGACTCTTGAGAGTCCCTTGAACTGCAAGGAGATCCAACCAGTCCATTCTGAAGGAGATCAACCCTGGGATTTCTTTGGAAGGAATGATGCTAAAGCTGAAACTCCAGTACTTTGGCCACCTCATGTGAAGAGTTGACTCACTGGAAAGGACTCTGATGCTGGGAGGGTTTGGGGGCAGGAGGATAAGGGGACGACCGAGGATGAGATGGCTGGATGGCATCACGGACTCGATGGACGTAAGTCTGAGTGAACTCTGGGAGGTGGTGATAACAGGGAGGCCTGGCGTGCTGTGACTCATGGAGTCACAAAGAGTCGGACATGACTGAGCGACTGAACTGAACTCCATCCTCTGTGACTGGTTCAGGGATGGGCATGTGGTCCAGCCTTGAGTTATCCATCAAAGGGGATTGTTGTTCAGTCACTAAGTCGTGTCTGACACTGTTGCCCCATGGACTGCAGCACTCCAGGCTTCCTTGTCCTTCACTCTCTCCGAGAGTTTGATCAAATTGATGTCCATTGAGTCATTGATGTCCATTGATTCACCATCTCATCCTCTGTCACCCCCTTCTCCTCCTATCTTCAGTCTTTCCCAGAATCAGGGTCTTTTCCAACGAGTTAGCTCTTCGTATCAGGTGGCCAAAATATTGGAGCTTCAGCTTCAGCATCAGTCCTTCCAATGAATACTCAGGGTTGATTTCCTTTAGGACTGACTGGTTTGATCTCCTTGCTGTCCAAGGGACTCTCAAGAGTCTTCTCCAACACCACAGTTTGAAAGCATCAATTCTTCGGTGCTCAGCCGTCTTCATAGTCCAACTCTCACATCCATACGTGACTACTGGGAAAACCGTGGCTTCTACTAGACAGACCTTTGTTGGCAAAGGGTTTACATATATGAATATTCATCCAGAGCAAGTGTGGCATCCAGTTTGTGGACTGGTGCTCTGTTGGCTTCAAACTTGGCATCAATGGCAAACTTCTCCTGGTGGTACCTTGCCAAAGTCCAGCAAACTGTGTGTTGAGAAATGACACAGCGGCTGCTGAGGTCGGGGCCACTGAGGCCACTGATGTAACCTGACCCGGCCACAGGAGGCTTTGTTTGATGGGATGAGGGTGAGGGCATGGAGGAAGGAAGAGACTCCTGAGGCCCAAGAGGATGTGGCTTTCCTTAGGAGGGTTCCCGGGGGCTGGCGTGGGCTCTGTACAAGAAGAAGGTGAGGGAGAGGGAGAGGAACAATAACCACCATCACTTTCAGCTGCAAAGTCTGTCAGTCTCAGAGCCCTGGGAACAGCATAGCTAATAATAGCATAGCATAACGATTAAGCTCTCTGGTTACATGGTCTTCATATTCAACTGGAGTCATGTCTCACACATGTGCACTTGTAAAAGTTTCTCATCATGTCTCAAAGTAAAGGCTTTAAGAAAGAATGGCCAACAGAAACATGAAAAGATGCTCAAGACTGCTAATTATTATAGAAAGCAAATTAAAACTACAATGAGGTACCGCTTCACACCAGTCAGAATGGCCACCATCAAAAAGTCTACAGCAATAAATGCTGGAGACAGTATGAGAAAAGGGAACTCTCCTACACTGTTGGTGGGAATGAAAATTGGTGCAGCCATTATGGAGAACAGTATCAAGTTTCTTTAAAATCTAAAAATAATTACCATGTTATCTGGCAATTCCACTGCAGGACATATATTTGGAGAACACTAATTATAATAAATACATGCACCCTTATGTTCATAGCCAAGACATGGAAGCAGCCTGTGTCCATTGACAAATAAGTGGTTAAAGAAGATGTAGTACATATATAAAATAGAATATTATTCAGTCATAAAAACGAATGAAAAAAATACCATTTGCAGCAAACTGGATGCAACTAGAGATTATCATACTAACTGAAGTAGATCAGAAAGAGAAAGACAAATACAAGTGACATCATTTATACATAGATTATAAAAAATGATACAAATAAATTTATTTAAAAAACAGAAACTGATTCACAGACATAAGAAACAAGTTTATGGTTACCAAAGGGGAAAGTGGAGAGTGGAGGGATAAATTGAGAGTTTGGGATTAGCAGATACAAAGTACTATATACATATATAATAGGTAGAAAACAAAGTCTTACTGTATAGCACAGGGGATTCCACACTATTCAGGCAATATCTCATAATAACCTACAGTGGGAAAGAATCTGAAAAAGAATATATATTGCC
>SJYC01079406.1:0-16886 GCA_006408675.1 Madoqua kirkii | reverse complement strand
GGTGGGGGGAGGGTAGGTGAGAGAAAGGAAGGCTGGCTTCACAAATTTAGGAAATAACCCGTGGGGGAGGGGAGCAGAGTGGTGGCTTCAGACCCTCTCTAAGCCCATCCTCTCACCGCCATCACCGGTGACATGGGACGTGTGACTTGTCATCAGACTGGGAGGACATCACAGTGCAGTCACTCAGGACTCTGGGACATATGGACGTGCCAGGGGACATGGAGGCACAAAGGGGTAGTTGTGGCGTGTTGGTAACCCTTTTTCATACAGCTCCCAGGGTTTCTCAGGGAACCCTGGCCCATCCCCAGCCTCTGGGATTGGGGCTGGGGGCTGGCATCAAGCTCTGCCCCTGGGATATCATGTGATATGGATCTGGCCAATCACCCGTCCCCACCCCAGCCTCAGTGATTGGCTCTGGCATAGACACGTGACACACAGAAGCCAATCAGAACCTGTCCTGTGACTTCTGCTGAAACTGCTAAGAGTGGCATCTTTTTTCCCTGCCTCCGCCACACAGGATTTCCTGAGGAAGCCAGTGCGGTATCAGTGGGGCCACAAGCCAAGTGGGAGAGGCCATCTGTTGACATCACTGAGCACGTGAGGCCAATCATGGCCAATTCCTGTTTTCTAGGAATGAGCTTTCCCTAGTCAAAAGAGTTGAAAACGGTTTGCTCTCATTTAGAAACTCCATCTTTATAATTTTGTTTTCTCAGCACCATGAACCCAGAAGCAAATTTCTCTGGGTGAAATGTCTAGCTTGTTAACTAGCATCACAGGCCTTAGAACTTTATCCTTGTTGGTCATGAGGGGGCTGGCTGGCTACGTAGTTTGGAGACCCGCACCCCTCTCCCCCAATATGACAGGTACATGTAAAGGGACCAGCAGGCCAGGTGGTCTCTTCCCACAGTCCCTATGCAGTCCTGGGTCCATCTGGTGGATCAGAGGATGCTGTGGGCTGGTACCGAGTAGGAAGTAAAGGGCCTGCCTCTGGGATGTCAGGTAGACCCTTCCTGCTGGTGAGGGTGGATCAGGTCCCAGGAAGTTTTCCCTGCCTCCGCCACACAGGATTTCCTGAGGAAGCCAGTGCGGTATCAGTGGGGCCACAAGCCAAGTGGGAGAGGCCATCTGTTGACATCACTGAGCACGTGAGGCCAATCATGGCCAATTCCTGTTTTCTAGGAATGAGCTTTCCCTAGTCAAAAGAGTTGAAAACGGTTTGCTCTCATTTAGAAACTCCATCTTTATAATTTTGTTTTCTCAGCACCATGAACCCAGAAGCAAATTTCTCTGGGTGAAATGTCTAGCTTGTTAACTAGCATCACAGGCCTTAGAACTTTATCCTTGTTGGTCATGAGGGGGCTGGCTGGCTACGTAGTTTGGAGACCCGCACCCCTCTCCCCCAATATGACAGGTACATGTAAAGGGACCAGCAGGCCAGGTGGTCTCTTCCCACAGTCCCTATGCAGTCCTGGGTCCATCTGGTGGATCAGAGGATGCTGTGGGCTGGTACCGAGTAGGAAGTAAAGGGCCTGCCTCTGGGATGTCAGGTAGACCCTTCCTGCTGGTGAGGCTGGATCAGGTCCCAGGAAGGAGACATGGGGTGTTCACGGGCTTTTAGGAGGGATTGCCCTGTGCTTTCAGTGTCGGCCTCCCCATAAGTGTGTGTAATACACGACCACCCGCGGGTCAGGCTTGGTCTGAGCCTGGCTTCCTCACAGCCGGGGAGGAGGTTTGAGTGATAGCACGTGGCCCTCATCATCTCAGACTCTCTGGGAGCAGCAGTCATGCACCCAGAGTAACCGATCCCTGTCTGCGAATGCATCAACCCACGTCACGTCACAACCATCCCGGCTCCCTGAGGCTGTCCGCAGGCTGCTGGCAGCTCCTTGGCATCTCACAGCTGGAGGAAACCGCAAGAGGAGGTGGGCATGTGCTGCTCCCTGAGGCAGGCGGCTGTGTCGACTGCTAAAGAGGATTCTGGACGGGGAAGATGGCGGAGGATTTGGTTTGAAACAAAACTGCCCTTGACCTTCGAGAGCTTATGAGACATGATTCCAGGGGCTCAGGCAGGACCACCAGCCCCTCTACTACCTCATTTCTCTCCAGAGCCGCAGAACTGCTCAGAGCCCGGGGGGTCCCTAGGGCACATCCCCTCCCTAGATCCGGGGACAGCCCAGGGGGCCTGGCACACCCGCCAGGATCTGACCAGGTGCACAGAGCATCCTCACTGACTCGGGACGTGGTTGCCACCTGGGCACTCACTCACATCTGCTCACGGAGCACAGCCCCCGTCACAGCTCCACAGCTCAGTAAACCCAGGAGACAGATCATCCCCTGTAACCCCACAGCGCCCCCAGAGGCAGGCATTGTGATGACACCCACCCAGCAGAGGAGGAGCCCAGGGAGGTCAGGGGAACTCAAGTCCACGCTCCCTCCTGCACCTGCCTTTCTGGCCAGTCCTCACCTGAGACCTTCTGGACCAGGGGACACGAAGTGCCCCAGACAGATGACAGCACCTGTAAGAGGCTCGTTCCTGCTTGGAACCCACACCCTGGAGAAGAGCCTCGTGTCTGAGGATGCAGCATCTCCCATGGAAACACACGGTGGGTCCGCTGGTCCCTCTGCAGAGAGGCAGCTCTGACCCAGGCTCCCTGAGAGGGTGACGACTCTGCAGGAGGAAGCCTGTACTTTCCACTGTTGTCGTGCAGTGTTAAGTGGACAAGCGTCCTCAGATCCCCTGTTCCCACCAGACACGCAGCGACCCTCCGGACATTTGCTGGGGCTGCCTCGCTCCAGGCTCACATCAGACACAGACTCCACAGTCCAGACACCCCTGCTGTGGACAGCCTGGCATCCACAAGCTCCCCACGGGATAAAACAGAACAAATACCATTGAGATGCATCTGAAGAACATTTAAATCAAAGCCTCAACTTTGGAAACCTTCTAGGACTGCAAGGAATGGGCCAGGACAATGGTTGTTTAATCATTTTTGTTTCAATATGAACTCAGACAGTGCATTTTTAAAATGCTTCATCTCCAGATTGTTGTTTCCTTACAGTAGAAAAGGGCAGATTCCTCCTGTTTTAGCAATTCAGCTAGTAAATTATCTCATCCTGAAGTTATAACAATTGTTCATCTGCCTTTCTCTTTTAAAAAGCTTTCAATGATGTTTCATTGTTTTTAGCGCTGAAAATGTGTCATCATTGTGGCTCACCAGCTTATCTGAAGAGAGGGATTAACTTCTTAAAGACATTTGAGGCAAAACCTTTAAAAAGAAGACGAAGAAGAAAAGCAGAAAAATCTTCTGATAACTTAATAATTTCTCTGAGTCTTGGAAAGAGACCTGGGCACACAGCACCATCCCATCCCCTTTGTGATCAGCATTCATATGTTATAGTTTCAAACTGGCAGTGTGAGATGTTGAATCATGTTAATTCCAAGCTCATTCTACCCAAACTATGGGAATCCTAAGCCTTACCTTCCCGGGGCACAGCAAACCGGATTCATTTGACTCATTCACCCGATTGTAGTTTATTCAGTGTTTATTTGTACCAGTTCTGTGCTGACCACCCCAAATCAGCAACAGGGTCACAAAATTGTGTGTGAACAGATAGATGTGTGTGCCTAGGAGGAGCTGAACTGAAGCTGGCTCTCAATCTTTCTGGTCCTTACTGCCCAGGGCTTGCAAAAAACAAAACAAAGCAACACACACACACACACACACACACACACACACACACACACCCCAAAAAAACAGCCTTAAATATCCTCGTTTTATCCCCATGTGGAAAGATGCACTGGTCCAAGGCAATGGATGTTCAGACCTTGAGGTGACCTAATCCGTGGCTGTCATCCTCTGGCCTTACCTCGTATCCTCTCTGCAGCTCTTCCAGGCAGATGGCATAGACATGATACAGACCACAACAGGAGAACCCACCAAACATCAGAGCAGAAAAGCATGTTGACTGACTCGGGTTTCTCTTCAATCAGTCTTCCTTTCATTCTCTAAGCACAGACTTGACACTTGACAGATGCAGACACAATGTGCCAAGAGCTGGGGTCACAGAGCATAGATAAGACACAGCACTCCTCAGAGCTCAGAGTCTAAGCTCATGGGCACCACACACACCCCATGGGAAGATAATGTAGCAGTGTACCCGAGTCATTATGGATGACCCTGCAGTGAGGGGAGGAGGGAGACCAGCCCATAAGAGGCCCGAGGAGGAAGGAAGGAGCAGACCAGACGATCTAGAGTTGAGGGGTGAAGGTGTTTGTTGACGTTGCTGGGTCTACACATGGTCCTTCTCCTTCTAGGAACCGACCTGAATTTTCTTTGGTGAACTATCCCCTCCATCATTCCATGTGCTCAGGGTGGGGGGTGGGGGCTCATTCCCCTCCTGTCTAAAATGGTGATGTGACCCAAGCCTGGATAACTATATAATCAAACTCCCCTGCCAGAGATCACCCCAGGGATGGGCATGGAGCAGTGAGTGCACCAGTGAGATGCAGTTCTCAATTGTTCAGTGAAACTGTTGAGCGAGAAAAGTGCTGAGCTTCTAAGAAGACTCAGATGCTACTGAGACTCGGACCCAGGCAGCTATCTTGGTGCCAGATGCAGAGCTCCAAAGCACACACGGAGAAATCTGATACGTGAGATGGAGAAAAGAAGACAAGATCTTGAGACTGTCACTTGAGCCCCTAGATCAAGCCAGGCCTGAAGCCATCACTCTGGATGCTTTTGTTATATAAGGCAGCAAGTTCTTGCTTCTGCAGAAGCTGCTTCAGCTGTGTTTCTGCCACTTGAGATTGAATAAGTCAACTTTTATTGGTGTTTTTCAGTTCCATGTTAGAGTCTATCTGGGGACTGGGAGTTGGAAGAGAGCTCTCATACTAAGAATAAAGCTTTTAAAACTTGCTGTGGATCAGCATTTCCCAGAGCTTCCAGTCATCCTGCAAAGAAAGGGCCCTCTATTCAAAAACAGTTCTGAGACCTCTGGCCTGATCATAGGGAGCTTTCCTCTTTGTCTTCCAGAGGACGCTATGCAGCTCAGAGGCTTTTATGAGCTAAAGTGAATCTCAGACAGGGAGGCAGAGAGGCAGGGAGCCGTGTTCCTGCTCCAGCTGTCTGGGGCGTTTGTTTTGGAAAGCACACATCGGAAGCTCACGTCCACCCCCAAGACTTCTGTACAACCACATGGATTTTGAGGATCTTAACTGAGAATCTGGCTTATTTCTGAAAACAACCCACTTCCAGCTGCTGGAAAATTG
The DNA here is from genome assembly GCA_006408675.1 of Madoqua kirkii. NCBI lineage: Eukaryota > Metazoa > Chordata > Mammalia > Artiodactyla > Bovidae > Madoqua > Madoqua kirkii. The sequence goes on along the minus strand of SJYC01079406.1, from coordinate 11,617 downwards.
GCAGGTGCATCCCCAGGGCCTTTGGTCTGATCAGTGTCCTGAGCACAGTGCCCTTTGCTCCCCTGCAGGAAGTGGGGAGAAGAGACAGCAAAGGGTCCCTTTCCACCCAGTGACCCTCTCCTCCAGAGGGTTGTCAGGAGGAAGGGGTCCTGACCAGGACACTGCATCTCTCACATCCCTGGAAGAAGGAGGGAGATAAAAGAAACCCCTGAGTCAGTACTTGGGGCTAGTTGTGCCTCAGGGGCCAAGGCTCCTGTCTGAAGCCAGAGGATGTGCCTGGGGAATTACAGCTGGTCTCCTGGCAGGGGGAGGAGGAGAGGGAGGAGGGAAGGGGCAGGGAGGAGAGGGAGGAGGGAAAGGGGAGGGAGGAGGGAGGAAGTAGGGGAAGAAGAAGGGGGTGGTGGGAGTGGGAAGGGAGCAACAGGGAGAGGAAGAAAGGGGTGGGGAGAGAGGCAGGGGTAGATGAAGGAAAGGGGAGGAAGGAAGCTCCTGGCTCCAGGGGCTCTGGTGACAAAATCAGCTCCATAGGACCTCCTGACTGTCAGTTTTAACTTATCACCTTCCTGGAGAGCTGGCCTGACTCTGCAAGGCTCCAGTTTTACATATAAGACAAGACAACTCATTACAGGAAGTCTGGGGAAGTCAGGAGAAAAATACCCAAAATACCAACTGTGTAGCACAATAAAATGTCATTTTGTCTATTGCTTCTCAGCACTATTTTTTTTTGTATACGTGTATTTTATGGCTGCAATCTTATTTCCTAAAGTTTGACTGCTGTTCTATCTACTTAACATAAAAGCGTTTTTGATGTTGTATTGTTTTAATAACAGAGTGATTAAAAGTGAACTGATGAGACCTCAAGCTGAACAAGAATAAAGTGAAAAAAATAAATCAAGAGGTCTTTGCATCATTTGTCCAATGGGGTCCCCTTCCCCTCTTGTCCTACCAGGGGTGTCTAGAAGAACTTGAGATGAAGGCACAGCCCCCTCCCCACTTGCCCCATCCAGTCCACATAAGAGGAAGGGAGGTGAGAGCAGAAACAATTGCCAAAGGCCTGGCCAGAACCCTGGTCTATTACGGTGGTCCCACCGCTGCACTCCTTTCAGTTCAGAGCTAAGAGAGTCCACTGACATGAGGGTCAGAGTCCCCACCCACACTGTGCTGATGAGCAGACAGACGGGTCCAGTTCAGTCATCTCTGAGGATCTGGGGTCCCAGGACCCAGAGATCCAGCTGCTTCGTCTTGGATGAGGACGGGGAGGGGGGATGTGGTGGTGCCTACCCCTCGCCCTTGACCAGGCAGATTGTCCTGTGCTCCTGGAAGGCTCGTGGATGTGGGAATTGCCCTGTCACCCATGCCTGTGTTCAGAAGAGATGGCGAGAGCACAATGCAGCCAGAGAGAAAGGAAGAGGAAAGATGGAAGGGAGGAAGGGAATTTTAAAAAGAAGAAAAATTGGAGGAAAATGAAAGACAGGAACCTAGGACAGCATGCTTTCTGTTGGATGCTCTAAGTTCTTACAATAGTCATTAATCTGCTGTTTCTCAAGAATAAAGGCAATGTGAGTCCCAAGATTGTGCTTTTTCGTGGTTTCCTTGACCTCTGTTTGATACAAGCCCTCAGTGGTTCAATAAATTCCTAACTGCTGAAGGGAACCAGAGCCAGCCTCTGTTGCTTATATTCCCCCTTCTCTGACACTCATGTCACAGGTTTAAAATCCCTTTGAGATCAGTGTGAGAGATCCTTGTTGGGATCAATCATAGCAGCAGTCCACTTACTTAAAGCACTGGATCTGTGCCAGGTGCGGTTTTAACATGTCCAGGTATGAAGTCGCCTGATGAACAGCATCCTGTCCATTGTCCACACTCCTGCTCCACTGCACAAGTGAAGACCTGGGGCCACGTCCGAGATAGAGGGACTCACCCCAAGTGACAGAGCTGGTACGTGACCAGTTCAGGATTCAAGCACAGATGTGCTGGGCCCAGAGCCCCACCCTGACCCAGTATGTTAAAGTAGGTGGGGAAACCTGAGTTTTATTTCTTTTCATTGTCATGGGGCTGAATTTTCTTACAAAGCTTCTTGTATCCCCCTTCTCCACATCTGGTACATCAGTGGCTGGCAGTGCACAGCTGTGTACTCAAACACCTGTATCTTTGGCCTTCAGAGAAGTGAAATGGGCCTGTCAGCTCCCCCCCACACCCCCAGCTCTGTTAGCTCCAGGGGTCCACAGGATGGGTAGGAGGACCAGTTAGGAAACCACAGGAGGCTCAGAACAGAGGATGTCTTGGGTACCAAAGCATCCAGAATCCAATTATTTTATTTTAATTTTTTTGGAAAAAGTGTACAAAATTCTTTTTTGAATTTGTTATATATTGCTTCTATTGTTTTTCACATTTTGGTTTTCTAGCCCTGAGGCATGTGGGCTCTTAACTCCCCAACCAGGGATTAACCTGAATTCCTCTGCTTTATAAGGTGAAGTCTTAACCACTGGCCTGCCAGGAAAGTCCCCAGAATCCATTTAATGACCTTTTTCAGGAGTGAAGGAAGAGGCAGAACAGACAATCCATATACGTGGCACACCCAAATGAACAACTTTCCTGCTGAAGAGCATCCTTCCCCTATCTCAGTTGCTGGAGTAAGGCAAGAAGACACAATATCTGAATATACTTATAGCTTTTCAACTTGGCTCCTGAGTTGTGGCTGTTTGCAGTGTCATTTAGCATTTCAAGTTTGGTTTTTCTTCCCTTTACCCTTCTTGTAGAATTAATCAGTATGTTTTAATTCCGTAGGCCTCAATCCATACATGTTTATTTTCTTAGTCATAACTGAACTCTATCCAAATAACACTTACAGAAAATAATTTTCTTATTAAGGGAATTAATCAGATAGGAAGCAGTCATTGCTTAATGGTAGGGTGTCTGGACATATTGATGGCCTGAGGCTAGTTTGAAGGAGTTAAGGAATCAGATAAGTAAAGACTGTCTTCCCCTAATCGATACATCAACAAGATGCAGTCTCCAGGGACCTGTGTACCAGCCAGAGTGGCTGTTAACAGGAATTAGATAAGCCGTTGCCTGAACTGGCAGTGCCAAACTGTCTCAGCCACGCTGTTACTCTGTCACACTGGAAAGGTAATCACAGCACCCACCTGTAAAGCCACTAAGCCCAGCACACCTCCGACCATGTGCATTATCCTTCCCGCCCCACCTCTGTTTGGCAGGTGAGATGAACGTTCTCTCACTCATGGAGTATTTGGAGTTCTGCTCTGTCAAGTACCTGATCACCAAGTCCAGAGGCAGAGGATGAAACCCAAGCATCCAGAACTGGGAGTTAAAACCTCAGTGGCTAAGACACAGCTGTTCTCTGGATTTTGCCCTGCTGTGCGTGCAATTATCAATCCACACAAACACGGTTTTCTAGAGCAGAGGGAATGCCAACGTGTGCAAACTCATTTGGTCCCTCAGCACCGGAACCTGCCTCCGCTTGTCAGTGGCTCAGAGTTTCTGTAGAATTCTTGAACCAGAGTCTAGTGGATCTGACCTGTTGACTTCAATACTTCACAGGATATTGAATCCCCACTCTTTCCACCAAGCTCCTCTGTGCCGTGGTGAGCTGAATAGGTCATGAGGGTGGAGCCCTTGTGGATGGGCTTAGTGCCCTTATTAAAGATGCCCCAGAGAGTTCCCTGTTCCTTCACCCATGTAGGGCACAGCCAGAAGTCAGCAGCCAGCGGCCCGAAAGACGGCCTTCACTGGAGCCTGTCAGGTTGCCACCCTGGCCTTGGACTTCAACCCTCAGGACCTAAATGTTTGCTGCTTGTAGATGTCCTGCCTATGGGGTTTTGTTACAGTGGTCCAGGGAACTAAGATTCCACCCATGAATCCTTCTAGTCATCTCGGATGGACGTGGTCCCTTCCGAGGGCTTGAGAATGAAGCTCCTGGCACATACCACCTCCAGTGAGGGACGGGCTCACCAAGGGAGAGAGCATGGCCAGCTCAGGGAGGTTTCCAGAACCACTCACACTTTGGTGTCCAGGATGGTGTCTATTGGTTTCATCCTGCTCCCCCAGGAGCTGGCGTGATCCTGCCTCACGTGGGTCAGCTCTCTCCTGGGATCATGTGCAGACACACACTGACTTCTTGCATCCACCTGCCTAGAATCACAGTGTCTCTAACACTAGCCCCGCCATGAACTCTCAGACTCGGCCTTCAGGCCCCTGGGTTTCCTTTCCTCCTGTATTCCTGAGCTCTGGAAGTGACGCCCCCTCCCCTGTTGGCTTCCTGAGGTGCCTGCTCTAATCTTAATGTGGAACAAACACTCGAGGTGTGGTCTGAGCAGGAACCCAGGACACAGGCATTCCTCCCAGGGCACATACAGGGTCTCTGAGGTCCAAGGATAGATTCCAACCTCCACCCACATCAACAGTGTCCCAGAACTGTTGACTCTGGACCTCCTGGGTTGTTCCTCCAGATGGCTCTTGCCCGGAATAAATAGATTAGATATCAGTCCTTCCAGACAGCATGGCTGAATTTCCCCAAGGCCTTCTGCACACTGTTTCAGCTTCTTGGTCATTCTCTATGTAAGAAGAAAGGGGCTGAGCTTCTAAAATGATTCTGTTGACCTTTTTGCACTGACTCCTCTATCTCACTCTCTTCCTTCCAAATGGTGGGAGAAAAGCCAGGACCCCCGTGAGGCTGGCTCTGAGCAGTGAGCTTCAGGACGATGCCCTTCATGACAGTAAAGGGTTAGTTGAGTCCCCAGGGACTGATTCTTATCATTTGAGTCTTGTGTCCTGTCATCCTTCTCAGGAGATACAGATTTTCCATAATTAGAAAAAAAAAACCAACCCTGCTTTCTAATTGATTTAACTGCTTTACAGTCTATGTCTAACCAAAGGAGTTTATGATGAATACAGATAATCTCTCTCCATCTCTCTCTCAACCTATCTTCAACTGGGTAAAATACTGTTTTAATAGCACACACTACAAAAGCAGACCTCTGAACACACCTTCTTGGATGGAGAATTTGCAATGGATGACTCTCAGCTGGAGAGACTTTATTTTCAGTGAGAGACTTTATATTCTTGGGCTCCAAAATCACTGCAGATGGTGACTGCAGCCATGAGATTAAAAGATGCTTGCTCCTTGGAAGAAAAGATATGACCAATCTAGACAGCATGTTAAAAAGCAGAGACATTACTTTGCCAACAAAGGTCTGTCTCAGTTCAGTTCAGGCACTCAGTCGTGTCGGACTCTTTGTGACCCCATGAATCACAGCATGCCAGGCCTCCCTGTTTATCACCATCTCCCGGAGTTCACTCAGACTTACATCCTTCGAGTCAGTGATGCCATCCAGCCATCTCATCCTCTGTCGTCCCCTTCTCCTCTTGCCCCCAATCCCTCCCAGCATCAGAGTCTTTTCCAATGAGTCAACTCTTTGCATGAGGTGGCCAAAGTACTGGAGTTTCAGCTTTAGCATCATTCCTTCCAAAGAAATCCCAGGGTTGATCTCCTTCAGAATGGCCTGGTTGGATCTCCTTGCAATTCAAGGGACTCTCAAGAGTCTTCTCCAACACCACAGTTCAAAAGCATCAATTCTTTGGCGCTCGGCCTTCTTCACAGTCCAACTCTCACATCCATACATGACCACAGGAAAAACCATAGCCTTGATTAGACGGACCTTCATTGGCAAAATGTCTCTGCTTTTGAATATACTATCTAGATTGGTCGTAACTTTTCTTCCAAGAAGTAAGCATCTATCTGCAGTGACTTTGGAATCCAAAAAAATAGTCTGACACTGTTTCCACTGTTTCCCCATCTATTTCCCATGAAGTGATGGGACCGGATGCCGTGATGTTAGTTTTCTGAATGTTGAGCTTTAAGCCAACTTTTTCACTGTCCTCTTTCACTTCCATCAAGAGGCTTTTTAGCTCCTCTTCACTTTCTGCCGTAAGGGTGGTGTCATCTGCATATCTGAGGTTATTGATATTTCTCCCAGCATGTGTCTTTTAATTTCATGGCTGCAGTCAGCATCTGCAGTGATTTTGGAGCCCAAGAAAATAAAGTCTAACAGTGTTTCCACTGTTTCCCCATCTATTTCCCATGAAATGATGGGACCGGATGCCATGATCTTCATTTTCTGAATGTTGAGCTTTAAGCCAACTTTTTCACTCTCCTCTTTCACTTCCATCAAGAGGCTTTTTAGCTCCTCTTCACTTTCTGCCATAAGGGTGGTGTCATCTGCATATCTGAGGTTATTGATATTTCTCCCAGCAATCTTGATTCCTGCTTGTACTTCTTCCAGTCCAGCATTTCACATGATGTACTCTCATCAGCTCAAAGAAGTTAAATTAGCAGGGTGACAATATACAGCCCTGACGTACTCCTTTTCCTATTTGGAATCAGTCTGTTGTTCCATGTCCAGTTCTATCTATTGCTTCCTGACCTGCATACAGATTTCTCAAGAGGCAGGTCAGGTGGTCTGGTATTCCCATCTCTCAGAATTTTCCACAGTTTATTGTGATCCACACAGTCAAAGGCTTTGGCATAGTCAATAAAGCAGAAATAGATGTTTTTCTGGAACTCTCTTGCTTTTTCAATGATCTAGTGGATGTTGGCAATTTGATCTCTGGTTCCTCTGCCTTTTCTAAAACTAGCTTGAACATCTGGAAGTTCACGGTTCATCTATTGCTGAAGCCTGGCTTGGAAAATTTTGAGCATTACTTTACTAGTAAGTGAGATGAGTGCAATTGCATGATAGCTTGAGCATTCTTTGGGAAAAATATCTGACATTGTAGTTTGTTTCCTTCTGCCACTTAAGGGAGAGAGAAAAAAAATGTCTGACACTTGCATGCTCTTTCCTCCATTTGCAGATCCTTTGCCTTCATGCCTGTTACACTCTCAAAGGGACATAGAAAATGTGGAGTTCAGAGTGTAAGTTGGCAATGGCCTGAATTCTCTAAAGCAAGGATCATGGAAAATGTTGGGTCCGGATGTTAAGTTCCCTTTGGCCTGAGTCAGATTTCTGTGACACAATGGTCATAGGAAATGTCATTCTGGGCGTCAGCTGGCTCTGGCCTGAGTTAGACTTCTCTAAAGTAAGGATCGTAGGAAATGTTGAAGCCAGATGGTAAGTTAGCTGTGGTGAGTCAGACTTAGTGCCGCAAGGGGCATTTGAAATGAGGGGTTTGGGGTGTAAGTTGGCTCTGGCTTCTGTCAGAGTACTCTAAAGCAAGGGTTATGGGAATTGTTGGGTCTGGATGGTAAGGTACCTCTGGCCTGAATCAGACATATATGCTTCAAAGGCTATGGGTACTGTAGGCTCTGGGGCAGAGCTGACAATCACCTGTTGTCAGAATTCTGTGCCATTGTACAGAGCAAGGGCATAGAGTGAATCGTTGGGTGTCTCATCACTCTGTGTGTGTATGTTTTTATAACTTTCCACATTTGCTTTTGGCACTATTCCACTGAGCACACTTGAACATTGGTTGGAAAAATCAGGTCAGGTGGGTCTTGTCAATGAGCCATCCTTGGATCAGGATGTTTGTTTCCCTCTGGTCATGCACTGATGAGCTTGAATGACTGGGAAACTCCCGAGTCAATTGTGATGACTGGAGGATGAAGACCTTGTTTTCCTTTTGCTGGAGAGGGTTACACCCCCTCCATGTGTATCTGCTAGAAAGACTTTCTGCTTGATGGTGTCTTCTCTTCCATATGGGTCTTCCTGTTGGTGGGAGTGACATTGCCTCAAGGGGACATTCTCTGCACTCTCAAGGAAGAAGGTGTTTTTAGTACCACAGTGGAGGGGCAGTTATGCAATGTTTGTTGTGTTGCGCTTCAAGAGGTGGTGGGAGGAAAGGGGAACTCATTTTGGGGAGGGAAAGGGTACAGTGGTTCCCCCGTTTAAGGCTTTTGCTTCCTCTTGATTAGGTCAATTTGGGCTCAGCAGCGATATGAGGAGACAGCCCTGAGAGTATAAGGAAAGACTGACAGTGGAGATGACAAGGATCTTTGGTGTGAAACATGTGGCAGATATTCTGGGTTCAGGGCTCTGTCTCCTGTCTCGTAGCCCTGTTCCCTCTCACTACCATTGGGTGGCCATAACTGTGATATAGACAAGTGTTGGACTATAAAGAAAGCTGAACACCAAAGAATTGACGCTTTTGAACTGTAGTGTTGGAGAAGACTCTTAAGAGTCCTTCAGACTGCAAGGAGATCCAACCAGTCCATCCTAAAGGAAATCAGTCCTGAATATTCATTGGAAGGACTGATGCTGAAGATGAAACTCCAATACTTTGGCTTCCTGATGTGAAGAACTGACTCATTGGAAAAGACCCTGATGCTGGGAAAGATTGAAGGCAGGAGAAGGGGACAACAGAGGATAAGATGGTTGGATGGGATCACTGACTCAATGGACATGAATTTGAGTAAGCTCTGGGAGTTGGTGATGGCCAGGGAAGCCTGGCGTGCTGCAGTCCATGGGGTCACAAAGAGTCAGACATGACTGAGAGATCAAACTGAACCGACTCTCAGCTAGAGGCATGGCCCTCACGAGGATCACACTGCATCCTATGGGAGATGGTATTTTTCTTTCTGTAACAGTTTCATTTCTGTCAGGAGGCAGTAGAATTTAAAATGCTGTGAAGTGCTAATCTGCCTAATACCTGGCCTGAGGGCTGAGAATGGTAACAAGCACGTTTGTGCTCTAACATGTTTCATATTTTGTTTTCCACCAATATCATCAGTTCTGCTCAGAGTGGAAAGGGGGTTTCAGGGGCTTGCCCTCTGCATCCCAGGCTGCCTGGGAGGGCTGTGACTCTTGAACCTCTGTGATCCTTATCATTATGTTCTGGTGCATGTTTCTGTCTTCTCCTTGGTTCCACACTGTCCCCTGTAAGCTGTTCTAGTGGAGAAGCTCAGAAATAAAAGATCAGCGCCCACCTTCCTGGCCTTGGTTGAAGGAAAGTCTCAGGGTTCTTCCATGCAGTGTGATCCCCGTGGAGGCCATGCCTCCAGCTGAGAATCAGTTCAGTTTGATCTCTCAATCATGTCTGACTCTTTGCGACCCCATGGACTGCAGCACGCCAGGCTTCCCTGACCATCACCAACTCCCGGAGCTTACTCAAATTCATGTCCATCAAGTCAATGATACCATCCAACCATCTTATCCTCTGTTGTCCCCTTCTCCTGCCTTCAATCTTTCCCAGCATCACGTTCTTTTCCAATGAGAAAGTTCTTCACAGTTCTTTCTGGTTCACTGCACCCTGATTTCCCTGGCGGGGTGCTGTCTCCCCTTCATGTAGGTCTGAGCCCACCATGCATACATCTGTCTCCTGCCACAAAGATAGTCAGGCTGGCAGTGATGCCATCAGGGCAGAGAAGGGGAGCTTGGGAAACTGGGAGGGGCCCCACGTATCCTGCTCCATGTGAAGGAGTTGTGACATGACCTGGTGACTGCTGGGGGCCACTCCGTCTGAGAGCAGCATCAGTGCGGTGATTTGGAGCTGAGCACGGATTCTGATGGCATCACTTCAGCCCTGATCCAACCTGCCCCTTGCGGGTCAGAGGAGCCTGTGTGTGTCCTCTGTGTATATTGTAGTTTGGGGCAGGTTTGCTTCACACATGACCAAGAAATCCTCGTGGATACAGATGACAGAGTAGGGGAGGGGATACTCCAGCTCCCTCCCCAGTATCCGTAGGAAGGGCGTGTGTCACTGCTGGAGGAGGAAAATGGATTCTTCAGAGTCATTGCCACCAGGAAACCCAGGAAGCTCCTTGGCTCCTCTGTGATGGTAAACAGGAGCAGTCATTTTTCCTCCCAGAAGACCAGGGCTCCTGCCCAAAACAGAAGGTGAGCTGAGTCCAGGGGCAGGTGAGACAGTGAGGAGTGACCGTGGCTGTCAGTGGAGTGCCCCCAGGACAGCTCAGGACCCCGGCCCTGCCAGGGCTGAACTTGGTGTGGGGTTTTGGGCCCTCCTGTGGCTGCAGCCCCACCCCATCTTCCCCTAGCACCCCAGGCTGACAGCTGTGACATTGGGGCCTGTCGTGAAGACACTGGTCTCCATGGAGATGAAGGGGTGCAGGGTTTCCCAGGCTGCTGGGCCATTTGGATCCATGGACAAGGGTATGGTGACTTATGCACATGTCTTTCAACAGTGGCAATAAAAAAATCACAGAAGTAATCAACCACCAACAGAAGGAGTCAAGGAGTCCCTCCATTGTGAAAATGCACAAATCACTCTGAGAACTTGATGCAGGTGAGATGGACATAAGCCGAGATCACACTCAGCACACTGACTGACTTGTGTTTACAGCACAAATATTTTTAAAAAATTAGACAAATAAGAAGGTGGTGGGTACACTTTAATGTTACAATTTATTCTGTAGGGGTTGTGGTCTGGTGACTCTCCATGTGATCATCCTGTCTTTCACAATTATAATTAACTGCGAGAATAAAACGTTTATGTACATTATATTAATAACTGCCCCTTCATAAAATTTACATACACTGTGACAGCTAAAAGGTTTGCTGTGTCAAAAAAAAAAAAAAACAACAAGTATATTTGCCATGTCCTTATTGTGAATTGCAGTCATTTGCCAATATCCAGAGGGGATTGGCTCCAGGAACCCCAGGGACACCAAAATCCACGGATGCTCAGGTTTTTTATTATATAAACTGGCATAGCATTTGCATACAACCTACTTCCATCCTGCCACGCTTTCAATCACCTCAATTTGTTTATAAAACCTAAAACGAGGTACATGCTATGTACACAGTTGGAAATACAATTTAAGTGCTATATAAAAAGTTGTCAAAGCTATGGTTTTTCCTGTAGTCATATACAAATGTGATCCTTCAAACTGGTGGTGCCAGAGAAGACTCTTTACAGTCCCTTGGACTGCAAGGAGATCAAACCATCAGTCCTAAGGGAAATCAACCCTGAATATTCATTGGAAGGACTCATGCTGAAGCAGAAGCTCCAGTCCTTTAGCCACCTGATGTGAAGAGCCAACTCACTGGGAAAGACTCTGATGCTGGGAAAGATTGAAGGCAGGATGAGAAGGGGCTGATAGAGGGTGAGATGGTTGGATGGCATCACCAACTCAGTGGACATAAGTTTGAGCAAGCTCTGGGAGACAGTGAAAGACAAGGAAGCCTGGCGTGCTGCAGTCCATGGGGTCGCAGGGTCAGACACAACTGAGGGACTGAATGGTAACAACCAAGAATTGCCTGTGCTGCAAATCCAAGTTCAGCTTTTTGGAAGCTTCTGGAATTTTCCCCCTAATATTTTCCATCTGAGGTCAGTTGAATCTGTGGATGCAGAGCTCACAGATGTAGAGGGCCCACTCTGTATTAATCTTGTTACACACATTCTTCTTAAGATGGTAATAGATAACACAAGTGACTGATCTTCGCAGAAGGTTTATCTTCAAATCTTAAAATGACTAGCTGAACCAGCCTGTTTGATGAGTGAATGTCTGTGCTTAGTAAATTACGAGCTCAGCAACACATGACATTTTATTCCTGAGCATGAACAGAAATATCCACATGGAGCAGCACCCTGGGCTCTGGAGCTTCACACCTGGACTTGGTTCCTGCAGCCACTGCAGCTGCACTGT
>SJYC01079405.1:0-40673 GCA_006408675.1 Madoqua kirkii | reverse complement strand
CCAGTGATCGCCAGGGGATTTTTAGGATAGGAAACTGGTCCTTGTATGCTCGTATTCTGCCCTCTCCCAGGAGATGTCCTGTCTGCTGTGAAATTCTTGACCCTCTAGGAATTGTTAGGCTAGAAGGAAGGGGATACACAAATGAGTATGAATTGGCTTTCCTGGAGATGGCCTGGGACATGGTATATTTAACCTGTCTGTGTTTTCATCCGCACCTGATCAAGCCCACCAAGGCAGAACGGATTTTAAGGGAGAAACAGTCTTGGACCACGTGGTTTCTGGTTCAGCTGTGCTGACTGGAAGGTGAAGGCAGGCCGATCCCCCTTCTCCATCTGGGATCTGGCAGGTTCTCACCCCAATAAGGAAGGAGGCAGAATGGCAAGTCAAGTGTCATTGAGTGGAAATATCAGAAGTACATAGGGTACTGAGAACTTCGTAGACAGAACGAAAAGGAAAAGTAGAAGAAGGTCCGAGAAGGTAAGCAAGATGGGAAGAGGTGAATCTAAGGCAACTGTATTGGAATGCATGATTAAAAATTTTAAGACGGGATTAGGAGGAGACTATGGGGTGAAGATGAAGCCTAACCACCTCCACATACTCTGTGAGGTCGAATGGCCCCCTATGGGAGTAGGATGGCCACCAGAGAACACCATGAACTTAAAAACAGTGGAAGCAGTCTAAACAGTAGGAGAGCCGGGACACCTGGATCAATATCCATATATTGACTTACGGCTAGGGTTAGCTCAAGACCCTCCTACATGGACAAGGTTCTGTATCCAGAAGGGAAAGGGAAAAATATTAATGGCACAAAAATTGACTGATGATAAAAAAGGAAATTCTATAGGATTTGGACGGGTCGACCTGACCCCTCCTCCATACTGGATAATGATGCTTCTGCTTCAGTGCTCCACCGGGATCGGAGGCTGCCTTAATGCCCAATCCAGGGCCAAGTGAAGTCCTACAGCAGCTGCTGCTCCTCCACCAGCTCTTCCTGAGGTCGTAGAGCCGCCACTACGGCAAGCTCCGATCCTGGTGACAGAAGCCTTTGGCCACCACTTCCAGGATCTGGCTCCAGCTGAACTGCCCAAGCTATACCATCTCTCCCGGTGAGTACTGCCAAGAAGGGGAGGGAGACGTTGGAATTAAGCAGAAACTGCTTTGCCAGAGAGCCGGAGGGAACGAAAGAAAACAGACAAGAGATTCGCAATGCTAGCTGCTGCTCTGGGAAAGTCTATCTTGGGCCCTCCGGAAAACCTCCTCTGCCCCAGGGACAGGACAGTCCTTCAACCAGTCCCAACGGATGCCCCAAGCCCCATTACAGCCAAACCAGTGTGCCCGGTGCCGAGCTTTTGGCCACTGGAAGAATGAATGCCCTAAGGCAAGGAAGGAAGGAAGGAGAAGCTCCCGCAGTGGTGGAGCTTGCTGGCTTGAAAATTAAATGGGGCTGCCGGGGCTCAGAGATATCAGGTCCCCGAGAGCCCATGGGGGGACCAAAACATTGACTTCATGGTGGATACAGGAGCAGAACTGTCGCTAGTAACAAAACCTGTGGCACCACTGTCCAAAAAGACTACCGCTGTAACGGGTATCGGGAGAAGAGACGATTAAATCGATTTGCCAGCCCAGAAAATGTCAGAAGGGGGGGGCACCAAGTGACTCATGAATTCCTCTACATTCCTGAGTGCCCAGCACCCCTGTTGGGAAGAGACTTGCTCTCCAAACTAGGAGCACAAGTGACTTTCTCCCCCGAGGAGAGGCCCACCTTCCAGATGGACACTATGACTTATTTGCTCTCTCTCTCAATACCACCCCAAGATGAGTGGAGGTTGCATGAGCCTCTGAAGGCAGAACCGGGTGGGCCAGAAGAGCATGAGAGAGAGCTAACTCAATTATTCCCTGAGGTCTGAGCGGAAGACCCCCCCCCACCACCACCACCAAGTTGGCTAAACATCAAGCCCCAGCGATAATAGAACTCAAACCAGGCACCATCCCGGTTAGAAAGCGCCAGTACCCACTACCTATAGAGGCCTGGGCCGGCATACTGCCCCACATCAATAGATTGAAACAAGCAGGCTTTCTAGTAGAGTGCCAGTCAGTTTGGAATATACTAATCCTGCCAGTCAAAAAGGAAGGAGGACAGGACCATAGGCCTGTATAGGATCTCAGGCTAGTCAACCAGGCTACTGTGACTTTACACCCCACTGTTCCAAACCCCTATACCTTACTTAGCCTCCTCCCGAGGACTAAAGTTTATACTCGCCTAGATCTCAAGGATGCCGCCTTCTGCACATGCCTTGCCCTAGCGTCACAGCCCATCTTTGCCTTTGAATGGGAAGAGCCAGTCTTCCCCTTGCACCAAGCAACAGCTCATCTGGACTCCCCCACAAGGGTTTAAGAACTCCCCAGCCATCTTTGGGGAAGCCTTGGCTTCTGACCTGAACTCATCCCATCTGGAAGAGTAAGGATGTTGGCTACTACAATACGGGGATGACGTGCTGGCTGCCGAGACCAAGGAAAAATGCTGGGAAGGGACAAAAGCACTGCTCCAGCAGCTGATGGAAGCAGGTTACCGGGTGTTGAAGAAGAAGGCACAGATCTGCAAGGAGGAGGTAGCTGGGGTTTGTTTTGAAGAAGGACACAAGGTTCCAGACCCTAGTTGGGTATTACATACTGATGGCACCAGCCTGATAAAACAAGGACAATGGCTGTCAGGTTAGCCAAAGCAGAAGGGGCCATCAAGACTGAAAAGGGATGGTGGGAATTGCCAAGTGGCAAATTATTGGTACCAGAGGAGCTGGCACACAATCTGGTAAACCAAACACACCAAGCGACTCACCTAGGCCATGCTGCCTGCTTGCAGGTTAATGCTGCCTCTTGGGTATTCAGACAAAAACATCTGGGTATTCAGCTGAAAGGCATGCTGCCCTTTGAACAACCGGGAGTGGACTTCACTGAAATGAAACCTCACTGACACCACTGTTACCTGCTGGTCATGGTATGTATGTTCTCAGGATGGGTAGAAGCTTTTCCTACCTGGACTGAAAGAGCATCAGAAGTAGCCCAGTGCCTGCTTAGGGAAGTAGTTCCCAGATTTGGACTTCCTGCCAGCAATGATTCAGACAACGACCTGGCTTTTGTAGCTGATTTAGTACAACAAGTAAGCAAAACTTTAAACATCAAATGGAAATTGCACACTGCATATAAGCCAGAGTTCTAAGATGGTGGGATGAACCAACCGGACATTAAAGAGACTCTCCAAGTGGATTAGAGACTGATTGCTCCTGGGTGGACTTGCTTCTGACAGCTCTACTCAGACTCAGGATGACCCCACAGTCCAAAGGCTATTCTCCATACAAAATTGTGAATGGGAGGCCCCCTCCCATAATAAAACAGGTGTCAATAAATTTGCCTCAAGTAAGGGGGAATAGGATTTCACAGCAGATGGAATTGGGTAAGGTAATAAATTGGGTAACTAAGTTTGTACAAGAAAAGGGGTGCCGTTCCCCCTTGGGGAACAGATTCATGAGTTTATGCTTGGTGACCAAGTATGGGTCAAAGATTGGAAACATGATTTGCTAGCCCTTTGGTGAAAGGGCCCTTATGCTATACCCCTACTGCAGTTAAAGTTGCAGGTATTATCCCTTGGATCCATCATATGAGGATGAAGAGAGCATAACATGCAGACCCCAAAAATGCTGAGTGGACTGCACAGAGGGACCCTGCTGACCCTCAAGAGACTAAGACCATCCTTAAGAAGAAAGAAAATAAGATCCTGGACGAGCCCCTTCAGGATGAAGCTGCACAGTCAACTGTTGCTGCTTGGCCTCTGTCTCTTATACACATCTAGATGTGTATCAGAGACATGTCTGTGTTTTCATCCGCACCTGATCAAGCCCACCAAGGCAGAACGGATTTTAAGGGAGAAACAGTCTTGGACCACGTGGTTTCTGGTTCAGCTGTGCTGACTGGAAGGTGAAGGCAGGCCGATCCCCCTTCTCCATCTGGGATCTGGCAGGTTCTCACCCCAATAAGGAAGGAGGCAGAATGGCAAGTCAAGTGTCATTGAGTGGAAATATCAGAAGTACATAGGGTACTGAGAACTTCGTAGACAGAACGAAAAGGAAAAGTAGAAGAAGGTCCGAGAAGGTAAGCAAGATGGGAAGAGGTGAATCTAAGGCAACTGTATTGGAATGCATGATTAAAAATTTTAAGACGGGATTAGGAGGAGACTATGGGGTGAAGATGAAGCCTAACCACCTCCACATACTCTGTGAGGTCGAATGGCCCCCTATGGGAGTAGGATGGCCACCAGAGAACACCATGAACTTAAAAACAGTGGAAGCAGTCTAAACAGTAGGAGAGCCGGGACACCTGGATCAATATCCATATATTGACTTACGGCTAGGGTTAGCTCAAGACCCTCCTACATGGACAAGGTTCTGTATCCAGAAGGGAAAGGGAAAAATATTAATGGCACAAAAATTGACTGATGATAAAAAAGGAAATTCTATAGGATTTGGACGGGTCGACCTGACCCCTCCTCCATACTGGATAATGATGCTTCTGCTTCAGTGCTCCACCGGGATCGGAGGCTGCCTTAATGCCCAATCCAGGGCCAAGTGAAGTCCTACAGCAGCTGCTGCTCCTCCACCAGCTCTTCCTGAGGTCGTAGAGCCGCCACTACGGCAAGCTCCGATCCTGGTGACAGAAGCCTTTGGCCACCACTTCCAGGATCTGGCTCCAGCTGAACTGCCCAAGCTATACCATCTCTCCCGGTGAGTACTGCCAAGAAGGGGAGGGAGACGTTGGAATTAAGCAGAAACTGCTTTGCCAGAGAGCCGGAGGGAACGAAAGAAAACAGACAAGAGATTCGCAATGCTAGCTGCTGCTCTGGGAAAGTCTATCTTGGGCCCTCCGGAAAACCTCCTCTGCCCCAGGGACAGGACAGTCCTTCAACCAGTCCCAACGGATGCCCCAAGCCCCATTACAGCCAAACCAGTGTGCCCGGTGCCGAGCTTTTGGCCACTGGAAGAATGAATGCCCTAAGGCAAGGAAGGAAGGAAGGAGAAGCTCCCGCAGTGGTGGAGCTTGCTGGCTTGAAAATTAAATGGGGCTGCCGGGGCTCAGAGATATCAGGTCCCCGAGAGCCCATGGGGGGACCAAAACATTGACTTCATGGTGGATACAGGAGCAGAACTGTCGCTAGTAACAAAACCTGTGGCACCACTGTCCAAAAAGACTACCGCTGTAACGGGTATCGGGAGAAGAGACGATTAAATCGATTTGCCAGCCCAGAAAATGTCAGAAGGGGGGGGCACCAAGTGACTCATGAATTCCTCTACATTCCTGAGTGCCCAGCACCCCTGTTGGGAAGAGACTTGCTCTCCAAACTAGGAGCACAAGTGACTTTCTCCCCCGAGGAGAGGCCCACCTTCCAGATGGACACTATGACTTATTTGCTCTCTCTCTCAATACCACCCCAAGATGAGTGGAGGTTGCATGAGCCTCTGAAGGCAGAACCGGGTGGGCCAGAAGAGCATGAGAGAGAGCTAACTCAATTATTCCCTGAGGTCTGAGCGGAAGACCCCCCCCCACCACCACCACCAAGTTGGCTAAACATCAAGCCCCAGCGATAATAGAACTCAAACCAGGCACCATCCTGGTTAGAAAGCGCCAGTACCCACTACCTATAGAGGCCTGGGCCGGCATACTGCCCCACATCAATAGATTGAAACAAGCAGGCTTTCTAGTAGAGTGCCAGTCAGTTTGGAATATACTAATCCTGCCAGTCAAAAAGGAAGGAGGACAGGACCATAGGCCTGTATAGGATCTCAGGCTAGTTAACCAGGCTACTGTGACTTTACACCCCACTGTTCCAAACCCCTATACCTTACTTAGCCTCCTCCCGAGGACTAAAGTTTATACTCGCCTAGATCTCAAGGATGCCGCCTTCTGCACATGCCTTGCCCTAGCGTCACAGCCCATCTTTGCCTTTGAATGGGAAGAGCCAGTCTTCCCCTTGCACCAAGCAACAGCTCATCTGGACTCCCCCACAAGGGTTTAAGAACTCCCCAGCCATCTTTGGGGAAGCCTTGGCTTCTGACCTGAACTCATCCCATCTGGAAGAGTAAGGATGTTGGCTACTACAATACGGGGATGACGTGCTGGCTGCCGAGACCAAGGAAAAATGCTGGGAAGGGACAAAAGCACTGCTCCAGCAGCTGATGGAAGCAGGTTACCGGGTGTTGAAGAAGAAGGCACAGATCTGCAAGGAGGAGGTAGCTGGGGTTTGTTTTGAAGAAGGACACAAGGTTCCAGACCCTAGTTGGGTATTACATACTGATGGCACCAGCCTGATAAAACAAGGACAATGGCTGTCAGGTTAGCCAAAGCAGAAGGGGCCATCAAGACTGAAAAGGGATGGTGGGAATTGCCAAGTGGCAAATTATTGGTACCAGAGGAGCTGGCACACAATCTGGTAAACCAAACACACCAAGCGACTCACCTAGGCCATGCTGCCTGCTTGCAGGTTAATGCTGCCTCTTGGGTATTCAGACAAAAACATCTGGGTATTCAGCTGAAAGGCATGCTGCCCTTTGAACAACCGGGAGTGGACTTCACTGAAATGAAACCTCACTGACACCACTGTTACCTGCTGGTCATGGTATGTATGTTCTCAGGATGGGTAGAAGCTTTTCCTACCTGGACTGAAAGAGCATCAGAAGTAGCCCAGTGCCTGCTTAGGGAAGTAGTTCCCAGATTTGGACTTCCTGCCAGCAATGATTCAGACAACGACCTGGCTTTTGTAGCTGATTTAGTACAACAAGTAAGCAAAACTTTAAACATCAAATGGAAATTGCACACTGCATATAAGCCAGAGTTCTAAGATGGTGGGATGAACCAACCGGACATTAAAGAGACTCTCCAAGTGGATTAGAGACTGATTGCTCCTGGGTGGACTTGCTTCTGACAGCTCTACTCAGACTCAGGATGACCCCACAGTCCAAAGGCTATTCTCCATACAAAATTGTGAATGGGAGGCCCCCTCCCATAATAAAACAGGTGTCAATAAATTTGCCTCAAGTAAGGGGGAATAGGATTTTCCTGGGTGGACTTGCTTCTGACAGCTCTACTCAGACTCAGGATGACCCCACAGTCCAAAGGCTATTCTCCATACAAAATTGTGAATGGGAGGCCCCCTCCCATAATAAAACAGGTGTCAATAAATTTGCCTCAAGTAAGGGGGAATAGGATTTCATAGCAGATGGAATTGGGTAAGGTAATAAATTGGGTAACTAAGTTTGTACAAGAAAAGGGGTGCCGTTCCCCCTTGGGGAACAGATTCATGAGTTTATGCTTGGTGACCAAGTATGGGTCAAAGATTGGAAACATGATTTGCTAGCCCTTTGGTGAAAGGGCCCTTATGCTATACCCCTACTGCAGTTAAAGTTGCAGGTATTATCCCTTGGATCCATCATATGAGGATGAAGAGAGCATAACATGCAGACCCCAAAAATGCTGAGTGGACTGCACAGAGGGACCCTGCTGACCCTCAAGAGACTAAGACCATCCTTAAGAAGAAAGAAAATAAGATCCTGGACGAGCCCCTTCAGGATGAAGCTGCACAGTCAACTGTTGCTGCTTGGCCTCATCAACGTGATTTTGAATTTAACTTCTGTTTCAACTCAGGACAATGTTTTCATCTCATGGGCACCTTCCTATGAAAACTTCCACGACACTCCCAACTGCTGGGTATGTAGGGCTCTGCCTCTGTCAGTGATGGATGGACTCCCTTGGTGGGTGTCACTGCTCTCCCAAGGAGATTTTAAACCACTCTGCTCTTTTCTGGGATGATGAAAAGAGACTTTCCTTTCTCTTGTCAATCATAACCTCTCCTTGCTCTCTTGGTGTAAGACCTACAGTCAATCGACTTGGGTCATGGAGTTGCATTTGATATAAATGCCAGTGTAACAAAAGCCTAACCTACTTGTTGTAAATCTACCCCAGTAGCCCTGGTAAATCTACCTTATTTACATGCTAGGTGGATAAGATCCATGTTTCAATGATATGAGTATATTGCTGCCTTATTCGTATCCTCTATAGAGACAACAGATATCATGATTAAAGCAGAGGCCTTGACTAATTTCACAAAACAGGCCCTCCTAGATAGAACAAAAGCCATCCCAACCTTAAATGAAGAGCAAATCCAAATGAGAAAAGCGGGAATTCATAATAGAATGGCCTTGGACATACTCACAGCTGCTCAAGGAGGGACCTGTGCTATAATTAAGATTGAATGTTGTGTATACATTCCTGACTTATCTGGCAATGTATCGACTGCTTTAGATGACATGAAAAGCCAGGGAAAAGCAATGTCAAATGAAAACATTCCTTTCTGGACTTCGGTCCTATCTTGGGTGAAGGGCGGTTGGTGGAAAACTATATTTACCACTGTTATAGTTGCCTTGATAGTTCTGCTTTGTGGACCCTGAATTTTACAATGTGTTATGAACTTCGTAACCCGAAGGTTGTAGTCATTCTCCCAGATTGGTGGTTGGAGAGCCAGGGTGCAATATATCCTTCTGAATGATGTTCATAATATGAGTTAAGAGCATCAAGAGGGAGGAATAAAGAAGGAATTCATAGGGCCTGGACTCCATCTTAGGCCTGTTCATGCTGATCATGCTCGGCCACCTTTCCAATGGAGTCTGGACTCTGTGTTTAGTGCCTATGAAAACAACAGCAGAAGGATAAGACCCCTCCAGACAGGGGAACCTTGAAGATCGTTTCTAGGTTACTCATCGCCTAAGAGGAAACACACCCGAATCACCCCTTCCTCCAGACAGGCCATAACATTTTCTGTATCTATCGGAGTGTAACCTTGGGTTTATTGATTACTGGCTAATTGTTTGACTCTTTGAGCACATGAGCACATAGCACGTGAATGATGGGGTTATTGGGATTGTATTTTCCTTGGTTTATGTAAGTCTCAAGGAATTTGGAGTGATGGGTTCAGACACGTACACATGGGTATAAAGATTTTCACAAATGCTGGTTGGGGTCCTTGGCTAAGAGGAGACTCTGCCTTGGGCCCGCTGGTGTAATACACTGCGCTCCACTATCTGCATTGTCCTTCTGGATGAGTTTGTTTCCCGGAATGCATGGCTACAACATGGAGAAAGAGGCTGGAGATGACCCTAGGCCTGTGGATGCAAATGCAGACATCAATGGAACAACTGGATTCACGAGTCTAGCACTAAAAGGTAGGGGTATTCTAGACACATGACTTCGGCATCCATTAATGTACAGGCCATCTTGAAGGCCTGGAGAATGCTAAGATTAACTGTAGAAAGAAATACAGTGATGAGAGAAGAGGCCCAGGATGCATCTCTGTGGACTATTTAACATGCAGGTAGGGGGAGTCGAGTGTGAAAAGGCGACTGAGAAGCAAGGGCCAGCAAGGTGGGAGGAAACCAGGCAGTGGGCTGCTGTGATGTGTAAAGGAGGCAGAAAGTGAAACAGCAGGATTCTATGGTCCTTCCTGTCCTGCCTCATCCATATCCTCTGTTTGCCTTTTTTTCTTAGAAAAATTTTAGCCAAGGAATAAGTTTAATCAGAGAAGTGAGAAAATGCAGACACAAAGGAAAACAGTTAAGTTAGACCAAAAATAATAGTTTAACTATTAAACAAAGTCAAGGACGTTAAGTTTCTCCTGAAGGGCTAAGATAATATTTTCAGCCATATCCTGTGAAGTGAAGTGAAATGAAAGTGTTAGTTGTTCAGTTGTGTACGACTTTTTGCGACCCCATGGATTGTAATCCGCCAGGCTCCTCTGTCCATGGGATTTTCCAGGCAAGAATACTGGAGTGGGTAGCCATTCCTTTCTTCAGTGGATTATCCCAACCTAGGGATCAACCCAGGTCTCCCCATTGCAGGCAGATTCTTTGCTACCTGAGCCACCAGGGAAGCCCCTATCCTGTGAGCTCTCTTGTAAATACTGGAACCTCCATCAGGAGGAAGACGTTAACTAAATGATGTTCAGACCGACCTAAACTGCCACAATTCTGAGAGCTGGCCTCAAAGAAATGGGAACAAACCAACCTTGGAACTGAAGATTAAGTTGGTGAAGATCAAGATGGTGCTGATCATCCACTGATGACCAATTTCAAGATGACTTTCAGAGCTGACTATTCTGTTTCTATATGGAGCCCCCTCCTTCCACCTGTGCAACCTTGAAATTCCCCTTTAAAAACTCTTACCCACTGATTGTCAGGGTCAGGGAGGGGTCAGCCTTTGGACAAGAGTCCACTCTCTCCTCCAGTTGCTGGCCTCCAAAATAAAATATAACTTTCCTTTCCACCAACCTTGCCTCTCACGTGTTGGCTTCTGAGCAGCGAGCAGCTGGATGTCACTTTCAGTAACAAAAGGATGTTGAGAGAAGAAAGTGAGTACCAGCGTTGAATCTGCTGATGGACAAGACACGCAGGGAAAGATGGGTTAGTGAGGTGCAGGTGCCTGGGCCTTTCACAAGAAGGGTCTGGCTTGAATGCAAGGAAAGTATCAAATGGAGTGGATTCACTGGTGAGGAGAGGTGGAAATGGGGGTAGAATATGAAAGGATACTTCCAACGAGACTGACTGTGAAAGAAGGAAGGAGGCAGTGGCTCCATAGAGATGTGGGGCCAAAGGAAGGATTTTTCAAGGTCCAGTGCCACTGGGAGGTGATGGTAGGACATACTGAAAAGCCACGGGGTGATTACCACCAAGAAGCAGGGTTCAAGTTCTAGTGACTAAGGAGTCCAGGAAGGTAATAGACCAAGTGAGTGGGCAGGGATGTGGTTCTAGGAGCAAGGACTGCATTTAAATGCAGCAGGCACTGCCGGTGGCTCTTGCCAGGGAAATGCAAGATCGATGCTTAAAAAAAATCAATTTTTTTTTCAAGAAAAGCTGAGACTCCTGCATTTTTCATCGATTTTTCAATAGGAAAATACATCTGCAAGGCAGCCCGTTGTGTAGCGCCTGGCACCAGGGCTGTGATCACGGGCGGGCATGGGGGACAGGGGGAGGAGGTGGGACCCAGGCACCTGTGTGGACCACGTGAGGCAGAGCCTCTCCTCCGACCCTTCTAGATGCTTTTGCCCCACGTTTGCAAGTGCTTCTCTGAAGAGAACTGGATGCTACTTCTCTGAGTCATTAAGGACACTTATTAAAGGTTAAATGTCTTTATAAGTCAAGAACCCTTGCCCGTGATCATAGCCCTGGTGGCAGGCACTATACAATGGGCTGCCTTGCAGATGTATTTTTCTACTGAAAAATTAATTAAAAATGCAGGATTCTCAGCTTTTCTTGAAAAAAGTTTATTGATATATATATATATATATATTTGCATCGATCTGTTCACCACAGGCACCAGCAGGTCCTGAAGAGTTTCACCAGCTCCACGGCACTTCAGCCTGGACCACGAGGAACCCGCCAGGAGGAAGAAGCGGTCTGCCCCATCTCACGCTTTCCCACCAGAACGCATCATTCTCCAGACACAGGAAATGTGTCCTCAAGACACTAAAGACCCCACCCCATGGAAATCCTGGAGGGCAAAATCACTGTGAATCATCAGTGAACCAAGAACCTGTCAGATACATGCTTTAGCAGAGGATCTACTCTGCAAGGGCACAG
This sequence comes from Madoqua kirkii, assembly GCA_006408675.1. NCBI lineage: Eukaryota > Metazoa > Chordata > Mammalia > Artiodactyla > Bovidae > Madoqua > Madoqua kirkii. Next base: position 29,001 of record SJYC01079405.1, on the reverse strand, counting down.
TTCTAATCATGGCATTTCACCTCCTTGCAGGACAGGTCACAGTCTATCCGTGGACCTCATCTCATGTGTTTTTCTAAAGATGGTGATGAAACAGCCCAGAAGGAACATATCTGAATCAGTGAATACTAAACCCCACCCCATGGAAATCCTGGAGGGCAAAATCACTGTGAATCATCAATGAACCAAGAACCTGTCAGATACATGCTTTAGCAGAGAATCTACTCTGCAAGGGCACAGTTTTAATCATGGCATTTCACCTCCTTGCAGGACAGGTCACAGTCCATCCGTGGACCTCATCTCATGTGTTTTTCCAAAGATGGTGATGAAACAGCCCAGAAGGAACATATCTGAATCAGTGAATATGCTTCACTCCTCTTAAACACATTCAAAATGGATTTTGATTTGAAAACCTGGGCATGCTGATTGAAGCTTCATTGAATGGTCTGAAGTGAGGCAGGATGGGGGAAAAAAAGACATGCCTTTTTCTTCTCTGTCTGATGAAACTGCAAGTTTGAATCTCACTCTTGGTGGAAAGAAAGACCAGACTCAAGGCTCTTTATCTGAATGTCGCTTGCCAGTGTTGATTGCCCCTTGTGTCAGATACACTACAGAGGCTGGTGGGTCTGAGTACATTTCTGGAGCTGATGTCTGGAATCTTCCATTTTTATGAGGAAAGAGAGAAGAAGGAGCTTTCTGTTACTTTAAAAAGTGTCTTCTCCACTGAGCCCTGAGCTCTGGGTGCATCATGTACTTTCTGTTTCTGGGGAGATACCAGAAACCACCTTACTTGGATGTTTCACTCTATGAAACATAACATAACTCTATGTTATGTGAACTTGTGGAGGCCTTGCTATAACCCACTGAAATCAGCTGAGGCAGTCTGTGCTGCCTGCAAACAAAGGATGCTGATGGTCCTAGTGGCTGTAATGATGGCAGATATAAAACAACATTTTTGTGAGGACATTACTTATAAAATTGGATAGGAGAAAACTTTTTAAAGAGTGAGTGGATGGCTCACATCCACATTAACAATGACTTGAGTATTTTCATCCATTTAAAAAGAAATTCATTGTAGAAAAAAATTGAAGTTTAGATGTATCAGGGCAAACGTAATGGCTTATTCTAAGCTCTCAATTGTTTCTCTTAGGCAGAAGTCATTCCTTCACTTGCCATTGGCTGTTATACAAGACGACTGAGAACTGGACAATTTATCCCCACTCCCTGCCAAAACACATCTCTCTCCCCCTAAAACACATTATTTCTACTCAGAGAAATCTTCCTAGCTGCTACAGAACTGTGTGAAATCTTCAGGTTGGCCTCAGATGCTTTTTACCCACCAGTACCCTGAGATCTCCAATACTCTGGGCATGTGATGTGAAGAGCCGACTCATTGGAGAAGACCCTGAAGCTGGAAAAGATTGAGGGCAGGGGAGAAGAGGGCGACAGAAGATGAGATGGTTGGATGGCATCACTGACTCAGTAGACATGAGTTTGAGCAAACTCATGGAGATAGTGAAGGACAGGAAAGCCTGGTGTGTTGCAGTCCATGGGGTCGCAAAGAGCTGGACGTGACTGAGCAACTAAACACACCCTGATATCAATTCTCTGCCTTTTGGGGGACTTTTCTGCTATGGATCAAGAAAAGGAACGGCCTCCTGGGGGAGCAGAATTCCAGATCAGGCCACCACCACCATTGAAGTCTTTATGAGCATGTGAACAGACAAACATCCTAAATGAAAAAGTGAATCACAGAAAAGGAGTTCACCTGTTTGTGCTGAGATAGATGATGTTCTCTCAGGCAAGAGACTGACACATCCTGGGAGAGTCAGTGGTCCTGATTCCTCCGGGGAAATATAACTGGTTGCCGGCATCATGGAATCTTTGAAACTCACTGCCTCAGCAATCCTTGGAAATAAAAGGGGCATATTACAAAACGGCAAAGGAAGGCATTCAGCTGGAAAATGGGTTTTAAATTTAATATTAAACTTCAAATTATTGAGGCAGTGATCTTTTTTAGATGAATTTTTCAATTGTTACTGAACCCTACTCTATTTAAAACTTTATTCTGCCACCTATAGGGAATACTGAGAGAGCTACAGTGTAATCTTGGACCACAAATAAAAATCTAGTTGAGGCTCAGGAAGCTGTCAAATAACAGAGTTAAGATGCCTGGGGACAGAAGCTCAGCAATTCACTCAGTCAGCTGTGTAACCTCAGGGAGATCACTCACATTGTCCGAACTTTAATTTTCCTAATTATAAAATGGTGTGATAAATAGTAGCATGCTGGTAGAGGGGAGGAAGAAAGAAGTGTTTTTTTCCTCTACACATCTAGCTTCCTTGGCTGGAGCCCTGGAAATCAGACTGATTAGACGGATTAATAGGAGAGAAAGAAACAGAAGTTTATTAACAAGGGCATCAGAATACTCAGTGATGAGTAATTCAAAATGGTTGTTAGTACCCAGGTTTACAAAGCATCTTAACTAAAGGAATGATAAGCTTTTGGAGAGGTGATAAGACTTTGAGTTTCTAGGCTGGCAAGTTGGAAGGCAAGCACATGGGGGAACTGATGGAAAAGAAAGAGTAGTCAGTGAGTTCTGTCGGGCAGATTCCTCCCAGGATGCCTCTGGGTGGTAGGAGTCTGGGTTGTCTCTGGTTCTTCCTTGTTAGAAAGGGGAGGAGAAGACAACATTATAAATGTATGTCCTGCTTTTAGGAAACAGGTGGAGGCCAGAAAGCTGTTTTGGTATCTGCTTCTTCAAAACCACTTTCAGAATGTAAAAACAAAACAAAACATGAAAACAATCCCCCTTCCCAAGAAAGCCCCCCTCAAACAAAAACAAAGTAAACAACACGAGTGAAACAAAGGCTGCCTTCAGCTCAGAATGGTCCTTACAACCAGGTGGCATCTTTTGAGGTGGCATATTTTACTCCCCTTCAGTGGAGATCTGCTTTCTTGTCACTCAAGGGCTCCTCACGCTTTTCCTGTAGAAGGCTCTCAACGTCCCCCTTTCCCATTCGCAGCCCCTGCAATGTGAAGTCAACTCCATCCTTGGTTTAGAAGCAAGCCTTGCTTTTCAGGCCTGACTGAGTCAGTGCTCTGCATTCCTTGGGGCCATGGTTGCTGTTCAGGGATGAGCACACAATCCAGTAGGACCCAAGAAGGAGCGACAGGATCAGGTAGAGGATGCTGGTTCAAAGACTCACACTTCTCTTTGTTAGATGTCAGCCCTGAAAAATGAGGTTCTGGGAGTGACTTTCACACTTGAGGGGAGAGACTGACTGAGAAGGGAGCCCAGCTTCCAAAGAGAACTGAGAGATGTTGCCAAGTGACATCAACTGGATGCTGGATCAAACTGTTCCTGAAGCTAGTATATCCATGAACCTTTCAAAGCACATGAGCCAGAGTGAGGGTGGGGGGTACCCTTTTTTTAAAGACTTTTTAGGTTGAGTTTTTTTGTCATTTATGAACGAAAGTACCCTATCTGGTATGTAAAATACTTGTTTCTTAGAGGTTTGAGGCAGAACTGAGATGGTATTGACTAGGTATGCAGTAGGTAATAAGTAATCTGTATATGATTACTGAATGTGTTAGAACCTGAGACATTGCACCTATATCCCTGAGACATGGAATCATTTGGGCCCCCACAGAGGTCACTCACCATCGATTTGCTGCCTCTCTCATCTGGACACCATGTGCCTCCCAGCTTAGCTCTCCAAACAAGGACAGAGGTTTCCGTTCAGTTATGGATGTTGGCCAACACTGACCCCTGCTGCTGCTGCTGCTAAGTCGCTTCAGTCCGACTCTGTGTGACCCCATAGATGGCAGCCCATCTCCCCTGTCCCTGGGATTCTCCAGGCAAGAACACTGGAGTGGGTTGCCCTTTGCTTCTCCAATGCCTGAAAGTGAAAAGTGAAAGTGAGGTCGCTCAGTCGTCTCTGACTCTTCGCGACCCCATGGACTGCAGCCTTCCAGGCTCCTCCATCCATGGGATTTTCCAGGCAAGAGTACTGGAGTGGAGTGCCATCGCCTTCTCTGACACTGACCCCAGTTCTCATCTAATATTTTATAAGCCCCTGGGAACTTGCTGCGCTGTGGTTAGTTGTTCAGTCGTGTCCGACTCTGCAACCCCATGGACTACATGCAGCCTGCCAGGCCCTTCTGTTCAGGGAATTCTCCAGACAAGAATACTGGAGTGAGTCACCATGCCTGCCTGCAGGGGATCTTCCAGACCCAGGGATCGAATCCAGGTCTCCAGCATTGCAGGCAGATTCTTTACTGTCTGAGCCACCAGGAAAGCCCCCCTGGGAGCCTAGTGCACCATATCTTCCCTCCTTTGACAACTAGTTTTCTCTATATAATAGCCTTAAACAGAGTGTTCAGTGACACAGCACTGTGAACGGCCGAGGGAGCACAGCTCACACCTCTGCCCCCAACACTACCTAATTTCCTTACACACTTCCTGGATGAAGATCAGCCTCCCAGGAAGCACGCAGGGATGTCTCACTGGGAGGACAGCTGGGGCTTCCTGAGCCAGTAGGCATTAGGAGTCTCTGGACAGGGCAGGAATAGAACCAGGGTCCCTGAACAGACAAACCCCTAATCCATCCCAAGGATACCCTAAGAAGAGGGCCTGCAGATGGCCAAAACCCTTTAATAAGCATCACAGAAATCCTTGAGAACTGAATTTGATAAATAACTGCTTTTCCTCAGCTAGCTGCCTCCTTCCTCAATCCCCCGCTCCAACATGCACAGGCTGTAGTCATGCAGGCCGAGGACGGCCCCTCTCTGTCTGGAAAGGGACTCTGGGAGGGTGACCTCAGGCGCCCGACAGGCTACAGGCTGGGGAGGAGCCCACAACTGTGCTTGTCTTTTCAGTCAAGCGCAGCACCATGGACTGTTCTAAACAACAGCGACAAAAACACTGAAAATCAAACATGCCGCAGAATCACACCAGCTGGGAGCACTGAATGCATGAAAACAAATTATGCAGGGCTTCTTGGTTTGCTTGTTTCACCACATTATGCTGAAATGCACATAAGAACAAGCAGCATTTATTGTGTGTTTACCCTGTATTTACTGTCCTAGGATGACCAGAGAATGTGGGTAGCGTCGTCATCCATTTCTCAGTCTGGGAGGTGACTACACAGAGGTCACAGAAATAAGCCAGAGTTGGCCCGCATTGCCCAGGCCAAGAGGCTCCAGGCCTTCTAACTTGGACAAGGGACCACTGAGAGACTCAGGTCAGGACAAGGTCCCAATCCTGCCACCTCCCATACCCAGTGTTGAGTTGAGAGCCTTAGAGGCTGGATGGAGTAGGGATCCCCTAGTCACCACATGGAGGACACCCCTGCTGACCACACAGCACTTGGCAAGAATGAGAGGCTAGTGTCTGTGGGAGCCTCCAGAAGGAAGGGTCTATTTGTTACCACTGCAAAAATGGGGACAGACTGGCAAGTCTGAAAAATGAGTGAATCCCACGCTCCAGGGCAGACATGGGTGGGGTGACATGCTCCTCAGGAATGAGAACGGAGGTCCCTCAGCCTCCTGTCTGCCCATTTAGGCAGTGCCTCCATCCAGACAGCCTCTTACCCATGCCCCCAGGCTCAAAGAAAATATACTCATCCTGCTTTCCATGGGGTTGGCACAACCTGGACTGGGCCAGACTCATGTAGTCTGCCCAGGCTTCTTGCGAGGAGAAGGAAGTAAATATCCTGTGTACTAAACATGAATTAGGCATATCATCCTGTTACTTGTGGCCAAGAGCATCTCTCTGAGAGATCCTTGGGTCATCTAATAATCCCTGTGCCACAGATTGGGAAACTGAGCTTGCAGGGTTTGAATAACTCACTCAAGGACACAGAACTTGGGGCCATATCCAGGCTTGTCTGATTCTGGAATCACTGGGCCCCATCCTATAGCTCATGCACACCCCCTTATAGCGCTTTTCAGACCCTCTCAACCCAGCCTCTTGAAATCAGTAAGTGGTTCTTGGTCATCCTGGATCTCCATAGTTTGTCCTATGAATGAAATCTGAGAATTCCAAATAAGAAACATTGTCAAATGAATAATAATAAATCTTAAATTACATTGTATGAGTAAATATTATTAACAAGTGCAATTAAAGTTTCATGTCAATGTATGGCAAAACCAATATGATATTGCAAAATAATTAGCCTCCAATTAAAATAAATATATTTATATTAAAAAAAGAAATTAAAGTTTCTAAAATTTGAAATGTTCTGGTATTATCAGTCATAGTTATAGTTATTATCTTAAAATGTTCTACATCAAATATGGCCACATTTCCTCAACAGTCACGTTGTAATCAGGTCTTTAACCATGCCTGTTGAGTCTTTTGCCATTTAGAGACAGCTCTTGTCTTACTCTGATTTTTTTACTGAAATATCCGTAGATAGCTTGCTGTTTTTGCTAGAAAGAGTAGCAAAAGGACTTCCACCTTATATGAAAGTAATTTCAGAAACAGCTCTCTCATATAAGGCTACTGAGGAAATAGTAATAGGGTCTTTTATCACTATTTATGTCCCACACTCATCTAAATCTCTTCTAAATTCTTACCACGCTCACACAAGTCTGTAAGCTGATTAACTTCTTATGAAGTATGCTTTCTGCACCTAATACTTCTTTGGTTCTTTGTAATAACCTTGACCTTGTGACTTTGCTTCCAGCAGTACAGAAAGGGAACAACCACAAATACATTTTGTTAACAGATTATTTTCTTGCTCCCAGGAAGGACTTACAAGAAGCCCCTATTGGTAAGGCTGATCTAATTTAATTTACAGAGGAGTCCTACTTAAAGGGTGAACAGGGACATTATTGAGGTGAACACACAATAACATCCACAGTGGACATAATTGAAAACTTATTTATCAGAAACGAAGTCAGCATAACAAGCCAAATTAATTGCTTTAAGTCTAGCTTGTCAACTATCTAAAGGCGAGGACAGCAATTAATTATACTGACAGCTGTGCTACTTTTGAAGTGGCACACAGCTTGGAACGCTATAAAAACCATGGTATCTTTAACCTCCACAGGACAACTTAGAAAAAAAATTTTTTTTAAAGCTTACAAATATACAGTTGCCAGTTTGCAATTAATAAAACAGTAAGGTATTCAATTATTAAAAACTAAAACAAATCAGTTTGCTGATGCTGCAGCCAAACAGGAAGTTTTAAATATCCATCCTGCCAGTCTTGAGAATGTCCACTGCTCTCCATTAACCTTGCTAACCCAATAAAAGATTTCTCTCTACGGGCTCAAGAGATCACCACTAAAAAGAGAAACAGATACAGCAACAAAAGGGGGGCATTTTGACCCAGCCATACGAATACGGTTTAGACCCAATGAACCAAAACTTGCTGTTACTCAAGCATGTATATTCTTTAACACTGATGGTTCAAAGGAAATGTGTCATGTTATTGACACAGTCTTATTGAAATGTTTCTGAAAAATGGGAACTACTTTTATAGCACGTTCCCAGGAGATGGGAAAGATCACGGGTTACAACCTAGAGATTTTGTTTATTGGAAAGGACATCAAAGAAAAGATTATTTACAGACAAGATGGAAAGAACCTTATCCGGTATTATAATTGAACCCATGTATAGCCAAACTGAAAGACATTAATTTATGGACTCACATCTCTCATTTTAAAAAGACCCCTCACCTGAGTGGATTTTGACCTGTATTTCTAATACTTGGCTTCAACTAAGCCAGGTTTAGGGACTTCCCTGGTGGTGCAGACGGTAAAGCGTCTGTCTACAATGCGGGAGACCTGGGTTTGATCCCTGGGTTGGGAAGATCCCCTGGAGAATGAAGTCAGGTGTCATCAAGCTAGGAGGAGAAAATGACAACAGTAACAAACAGCTGACCCACAAGTCCAGACTAAGCCTGTAAGACCCATGCTACCAGTTCAGCTGTGGAGTGAAAGGCATTCAGTCGTGTCCAACTCTTTGCAACCCCATGGACTATACAGTCCATGGAATTCTCCAGGCCAGAATACCAGAGTGGGTAGCCTTTCTCTTCTCCAGGGGATCTTTCCAACCTAGGGGCTGAACCCAGGTCTCCCGTATTACAGATGGATTCTCTAACAGCTGAGCCACAAGGGAAGCCCAATATCTGTCTCTTTATCAAAATTAAAAGTTGTTCCATTTCTAGCTATGTTTTTGTCCTAATGTTTAAGGTGTAAAGAAGACTGTTTAGTAATACTATCACAAAGTATAGCTACCAGGAACAAGTTAACTGATCATTGGATTTGTCATCAAATTCCTTGGTCAATGCAAGGCCAATATGAGTTTGTCATAATTCTTTTCACTGATTTCAGATATTCCTATAATTTACAAAATGACTCCCCATCAGAGTACACCTCCATGTTTGTTTACTACATTCAATTAATCTACTCAGTTCTGAAATTTTTATGATGAGACATGATGTTTCAAAACCAAGCCATTCTTGATTTTTAAGATTGGTTTGCAGGGAAAAACTTATGCTATAATCTAGACAGTGTTGCGCTATTATATCAGATGAACCTTCCAATATAACTAAGTATTGACTCACATACACAATCACATTTTTCCAATGAAGAGTCCTCTTTCTAAATAAATCTTGGATACATGGTTCAGTTTTGGGGATTCATGACTGAAGTCTCTGCTTCTTACTTTGTTATTTGTTGTTGGCTATGTTGATTGTGTTTATATAATTTATAAAATAATAATCTCTTGTATGTCTCAGTGTATATACAAAACTTCAGCTAAAATAATGATATCTAGATGACTTGAAACTATTGATTATATCTGTGGTTTTATAATAATAATGGGCATGTACAATGTACATAAAGGATAAACTTGGCATAAGTCCTATCGGACAACTTAAAATTGCCTCACAGACCTTGTCAAGCATTCTACTAGACTAACCTTTTAAAAGGAAAGAAAGAACTGGCTGTTAAGCTTGGCACCGAGGGACCTGGTGGAACCAGAGCAGGTAAGCAATTACCCTGGCTTCGGGGGAACCAAGGATTTGATCACCTAATGCTTTCTATGGAAAGATTAATGTTCAAGGCAGGGAGGGAATGATGAAATAAAATTTATATTTTAAGGTAGGAAAAGGAAACATTAAACATAAGATTCTCTCTCTGTGTTTGCTTGGACCTCCTCCATCCCTAATGCTCAGCATTACACATTAAGCAGAGTTCCTCCAAGACGGGAGTGCCTGCTCAACCGTAAATACTGTTTTTTCTTTCTTTTGATGCTACCAATGCAACTTCTTAAAAGAATGGTGTATTTTCCCAGCTATGTAGAGGGGCATGATGACTTGCTATTCACTTTTTGTGCATTTACCTGAACTATGTGTCCTTGGTGAACTTTATATAAAATAACAGTATGTCATTTTGATGTATGATCCTTTGTCTCAAAAACGTATATGACTGTGCCTTCAACTTTTAACAGGTGGGACAGTTCTCAGAGCTTTCTCGAGAATCTGCTTCCCAGGTTATAATCCTGTTTATCTTGAGTAAAATTCCCTTTTTTCTTCTTATCTTGATAGTTAACTGGATTTTTGTCAACACTCTTCTTAATCACCATATGAGTTGGGATTGGAGTGCATCCCGTCCTGTTCAGAAAAAGTGAAGAGTTTATGCTCCTCAGTATGTATGAATATTATAGAACTTCCCTGAATCGAGGGGCTGCCCTGGTGGCTCAGATGGTAGAGAATCCACCTGCAGTGCAGGAGACCTGGATTGGGTTCCTGGGTCAGGAAGATCCCCTGGAGAAGGAAATGGCCACCCATTCCAGTATTCTTGCCTGGAGAATCCCATGGACAGAGGCACCTGGCGAGCTGCAGTCCAAGGGGTCACAGAGTCGAACACGAGTGAGTGACTAAGAATTTCACTTTCTCCTGAATCAAGGAAGAATCAATGTCAATTTTACCAAGTGTGGAGGGCAAGGTAAATTTGTACCCATGTGATTCAGTAGCTGAGCCTGCTTCAAAAGGCTGATCCATTGACAATCCATGTTGCTGAGCCCAGATATGTCCTTTGGGCAAGGGTTTGCTCCAACAGCTGCTAAAACCAGAAACAATGACACTTCTTTCTAAAGTTACTTAAACTGTAAACTATCAGAAACGTGGGATTTGAGGCTTTCAGAAATACAAATACGAATGACATCTTGGTTTCAAGAACATAGCTCTCTGAATCCTAGGCAATAAAATGCAGTAGGTTGATATTTTCTTCTACAGGACACCCTTTTTAGTCTTTATGTCACTTCTGTGAAAGAGAACACTTTCCATTTTCTCAGTGGAAGCTAGAAGATGGAGATATCAGAGACTACAGAGGACACATGCTCTTTTCACCTGCACAGAGTCAGTTTCTTTCTCAAGACTAGCAAGTCCGGTTGTTCTTTGGGGAGCTCCTTCCTTCCTCCACGTGTTTTGGGTGAACCTGCCCCCCACTGCCAGTTTAGGGAGGTGGATTGTGATCTAGGATTAAGCCCATCAGCATAATACCATCAGCATATACACACTTCTTTCCAACCCTACCTTCTCAGGCACAGTGACTGACTCTTGGAAGACCAGTGGGGCACCTCTGTTAATAAAAGTCAGGCCTCAGACCTTTTTAGCAGCTGTAAGAGAAGATCAACTATTTTCTGCTGAATTTGCAAAAAGGTAAAGACACGGAACTGTGAAGCACATAGCAGGCATTTCAACTCCATTGGGGAGACTGCAACATTGGGGAGAAGGAAGGAGGGTCCAAATAAAGTGAGGGCTCCTTGGTGATGCCTTTGAAACTCCTGCTAGATTGCCCCTAAAGCCACTTCTTTCCTCCCACCTCTCTTGTGTGCATGCTCAGTCACTTCAATTATGTCCAACTCTTTGTAACTCTATGGACTGTAGCCCATCTGGCTCCTCTGTCCATGGGATTCTCCAGGCAATAATACTGGAGTGTGTTGCCATGACCTCCTCCAGGGGCTCTTCCTGACCCAGGGATCGAACCCACATCTCTTATGTCTCCTGCATTGGCAGGGAGGTTCTTTAACACTGAGCCACTGGATAGGCCTTCCTCCTCTCTTACCTAAGTTCTTTTATTCTTTTTGTCACTTGAAATGACAAGACTCCATGTCAAGGAAAAGACTCAAGGTCAGAACCTGGGCCAGGGCAGGCAGGAATCTGGATACCAAACTTGTTCATTCCCATCCCTGAACTACCCATGTTGTTCTCCATGTCAGTATGGTGGACTCTGGGGCAGATTATTGCATGTGGAAATTAATAACAAGTATTGGTGTGTTTTGCACAAACATGGAGTTGTTTGTTGAAAGAGTTGGAACTGTAGGGGCAAAGGGAATGAATTAACAGACCAACAAACACTCTTCAGTTCTGTGCGGGCCCTGCTGGGGGCCTGCTGTGCATTGTTTTATCTTCATAGACCCTTTGGACTAGGTAGTCTCATAGCCTTCCTTACTGATGGGGGACTTCTACCTGGAGAAATGAAATGTGATTTCTTTTTGTCTTGCTGTATCTCACTGTGCACACTGTTCGTCGAGCTCAGGCTAGGCCAGGAAGCTGGACGAAAACTTGAGTAGCCATAGGAACTACAGACATGTTTATTCTCTCCTGACTGGCACAGCAGCTATAGCAGCGGACACACTGTATTCTCTCATGGCTTACCCAGCAAACGCGGCCATAACGCAGCCATAAGCCAGCAAGGGCTTCCCAGTTCAGTTCAGTCACTCAGTCATGTCCGACTCTCTGCGACCCTGTGAATCACAGCATGCCAGGCCTCCCTGTCCATCACCAACTCCTGGAGTTCACCCAAACACACGTCCATTGAGTCAGTGATGCCATCCAGCCATCTCATCCTCCCAGCATCAGACTCTTTTCCAATGAGTCAACTCTTTGCATGAGGTGGCCAAAGTACTGGAGTTTCAGCTTCAGCATCATTCCTTCCAAAGAACACCCAGGGCTGATCTCCTTCAGAATGGACTGGTTGGATCTCCTTGCAGTCCAAGGGACTCTCAGGAGTCTTCTCCAGCACCACAGTTCAAAAGAATCAGTTCTTAGATGCTCAGCCTTCTTCACAGTCCAACTCTTGCATCCATACATGACCACTGGAAAAACCATAGCCTTGACTAGACAGACCTTTGTTGGCAAAGTAATGTCTCTGCTTTTCAATATGCTATGTAGGTTGGTCATAACTTTTCTTCCAAGGAGTAAGTGTCTTTTGATTTCATGGCTGCAGTCACCATCTTCAGTGATTTTGGAGCCCCCCAAAATAAAGTCTGACGCTGTTTCCACTGTTTCCCCATCTATTTCCCATGAAGTGATGAGACCAAGAGCTTCTCAGGTGGTGTTTATATAGGGCATGGTGCATGTGCGGTTCTGTAAGTGACCTCAGCTGTTATATAACCATGTATTTACAAAACGTGGGTGAGAGTGAGAGGCCGTGGGCTGAGAGAGCCTGACCACTGCCATCTTGGCTAATTTGCTCTTTCCCTACACTTAAAAAAAATTTTGTTGTTGCTGATGTACAGTTGATTTATAATATTATGTTGGTTTCAGGTGAAAAATGGCTTTTTAAGCCCCATAGCTAATCTTGGAAGAAAGAGGATTTAAAACTAGCTAGATTCACCTGCCTGCCAGCCCCAGCAGACCTGAGTAGGAAGTGCTGAGCAGGAAGGGGCCATATTTGGGGCTCTCCAACAGCCCATCAGATTGTCTGCTGGAGGTAAAATTCTTGATCAAATTTGTTGATCAAATTCACTAAGGAACCCAGACTGTTTGCTACCCACAGCTTTCTGTAATCATCTATCATGTATACCTCGAAACCCTATATAATGTTCAGCAGGAGGATATTAATCTTATTGCATCTCTGCTAAGTTGTCAATTCCTCTATTTCAGGGAACGGATTTTCTAGAAAAAACCTTATAATGAGGCTCATCAGGACACATCTCAGCCTGGAGTGCTGATGGCTGCATCAAGAGAGAGGGATCAGCCCCTCCCTTTTCACGTCCCAGCAGCAGCTGCAAAGGACATGGTGATATCATTAGGGTCAAGGAGGAGTCAAGGCCCTGGTCCTGATGATGAACTTGTCAAAAGCTCTATTTCCACAATCTTTGGTCTGGTCCTGCTCAAGCCTCACCACGAGGTTGATATCTGGCTCCCTGCAGGCATGAGACACTTACCCCTTGGGTCAGAGGTGCTTAGGGTCCCAGTGATACAGACTCTCAAATCCTCCCTGTGTTTCCCTGTGACCAGCACGTGGGTCCTGCAGGGGCCTAGGAAAGAGCAAAAAGGCTCCATTGTGATGTAGGGGGAATGAGGTCCCCAAGCAGCTTCATTCTCAGTTGTGAAGCACATCCTTTTCTTAAGACAGTAGGTCACTATTAACCTTTCCTCAGTCCCCTGGCTGCAGGAAAGAAATTGAGCTTCACCCACATCAGCAATTCAAAGAGAATATGGACTGTTTTTTAACGCAGAGACACAAACTCATAAGCAAAGGTGATGCCCAAAATGATTGACAGCTGGCAAGGCACAAGCACTGAGAGATCAGCCTGAAATCAACACATCCATATTCCAGTGCCCAGGGCCTGGGCCACAGAGACCAGAGAAGGTAAATACCAGGATGTGGTTTCCACGGCAACAGTGATGCTAAGGAGCACCTGACTGACACGAGAGGCATCCAGGACTTAGCCTATCATCAGAGAAGAATAAACCCTGTATATTAGGTTGCTTTATTCCTAAGAGAAATTAAAAATTCATGATTCTTAGGTGAAATTTCCTATTGTGTTCAACACTATTTGGGAAAGAAGAAAAGCACTGCATTGTAGGCTGACAAAGTGCAGGACACTGGAGCCCATTTCTGGATGGCTTGCCCCAGACCAGTGATGCTGAACTCTGCCCCGTGTGATGCATATGCTGTTCACCAGCATGGTGGTGTCAGGTAAGGCAAGGTCAAAGGTCACAGCTGACATGCTCCAGAGGACAGTTGCAAACCTGGGCCATCTGGCTGTAGAGTCTGTTTTTGGATGGCTGAGTGACACTGCCTCCCTGAAATGAGCTGGGAAATGATTCCCATTTCACATTCAAAGATAGCATCTCTGCTGGAAAAAACCTTTTGACACCCTACCCCCACCACTGTACCTGTCAGTCTTGCTTCCACACACGACTGCCCCTCCCTCAGAATCCCCTGCCCCAGAAACCTCTCAACCCTGGTCACCTCCCTCTGCACCAGAATTTTCATTCAGCCCTTCACCAGCCCCCATCTCTGACTTTGGGCCCAGCAGGTGATCTTGGTGCCTACTTCATGGAGAAAAACAGAGCCCTGCAGATGGATCTCCACTAGCTGCTCCCCCGCCCCCACCTGCTGGCAATCGCTTGGGGGCCTGGCCCATCCTGTGGGCTGTGGTGTCTCCCTCCCCTGGGGCTGCTTGCCCTTCCCATGAGCCGTGCTCCTCTCCCTAGCTTTTCCAATCAGGCTTCAATACTCTCAAGACCCTCCCGTTAGTAATGGTACTAGTATCCGCAGTGATGACGACACTTCCTTGGCAGGTCTTGTAAGAATGTGTCCCCCACTATTCCCGCGTTGTGACCTGTCCTTCCTTCCCTCAGCCAGGGAAATCTAGTTTCTCCCCATGTGCCCCCAGGACAGCTCACAGTCACCGGTGACCACCTTCTTCCTAAAGCCAGTGGGCTTTCAACCTTGCCCATGTGGTTCCCTGGCTAGAAACCCAACCATCATCTGGTCTGACCCCCAGTCCTATGGACCCACCTGTTGCTATTTCTCACTGTGTCCTCTTCTCTCCATTTCTGCTGTGGCCACTTTGCTGGGAGCTGGCACCACCTCTGGCTGAGGCCATTGCAATGGCCTTAGCTCATGGCCTTGGTGACACCCATGTGCTTGTGAGTCAGCTGGGAGCTTGTTCCATGCAGGTTCTGATTCAGGACTTCAGGTCGGGGCTGTGCAGGGGCCCAGTTTCTGATCACTGCCCAGTGAGACCAATGCTGCTGGCCCAGGGCACACACTGAGTAGGCAGGTTCTGACCAGTCTTCCTGCCCACAGCTCTACCCATCCACCATTGTGGTCAGAAAGGTCCTTCCCAGGTGAAGCAGGGTCATGCTCCGTCTCTACATAAAAGCCCTCATGCTGCCCACAGGTCTCAGGAGGAACCACCTCCATGGGTTCATCCCATGGCCCTCCCCACCTCAAAGTGGCTGGTGTGTAGTTAACATCATCCCGTTCCACAGACGTGCCCTGGGCCCTCCAGGAACCCCTCCGTGCTGTTTTCTCTGCCTAAAGCTTCACTCCTTCCCTCCCCCTGGCCAACCTCTGTGTCCTTTTAGACATCAGCTGATCTCACCTCTTGGGGAAGCCTTTTCTAGACTTTGCACATCATCAGGTACCCTTCGCGTGTGCCCATTGTGGCGTCCAGCACAGAGCATTGCAGCAGCTGAGTTACTTGTCTTTTATTAAAAGCAGGCTGTGAGTTCCTTAGGAACAAGTTCCAGCCAGACCAGAACACTGTGGGCAGTGGAGGGATCCTGTGGAGGTTATAAGTAGAAATGAGAAAAGAATTGACACCCTCCCCACCAGACCGCCAGCACATCTCTCATCCTTGCATTCATTCCTTCTCCCATCAGACACCCAGCGTGGAGCTCCTTTCCCTGGAGACACGTAAAAGGCAATTTTAGCAGAACATAAAATGGCCCTTTTCCCTAATTAACAGGTGCAGGAGCTTCTTCTACTACTGTGCCTGCAGGTTTCAGGCTCGACAGCTCAGAGCAATATCCATGATTGCAATAGATGCTGAATATAACAAATTACATCATTTCAGACTCGTCACACTTAATCGTGCTAAGCTTTCATTGCAGAAGTGGACCATTGAGAAGTATTTCTAATAAAGGGGTATTAGGTGCCTGCAAAGTCTCTGTGCTTTCATTCATGTTTGTGTCATAGTCAATCAACCAACAAGTATGTTTTGAGCTCCTACTATGTGCTGGGGGGACAGCAGTGAGCAAAGCAGATCAGGTGTCTGATTTGTGGGGTCCACATCATGGTTGGGGTGGGAGACAGAGTCGCTTGATGACTGACTGTTGCCGGATGCCCAAGGCACCAGATCACCCATCCTGCCTCGGGGCTGGTGCTGCCACAAGGATGCCACTGCTCTGAGACCTTGTCACCCATGATCTCCCACGATGGCCCATGTGATCCCCACCCCCTGTCAGTGGCAATGTCTCCTGCCCCACAGAGATGATCAAGTATCTCTCAGGCCTCAGTGAAGGGTGTACACCTTCAGGGCTTGTGGGAGTGGTAGTGAGGCGTGTGGGACATGTCATTCCTTGTGAGAAAAGTACTGTAACAATTCAATCTGCCCAAGCCTTGGGATTCTGTGTGTGCAAATGACCACACTTAGCAGTACAAGGAGATGCACACTTGTCATCTCAATTCCTGCAGGTGTGAATCCTGGCACAGCATGGCTGGGTTCTCTGCTCCATGTCTCATAAGGTATAAGTCAAGGTGCTGTCAGCCTCGTTCTCATCTGAAGGATGGACTGGGGAAGGAGCCACTTAGGGTTGTTGGCAGAATCTTTTTCTTTGTGGCTGTTGAATTCACACAAGCTGCGTTTAGAAAAGACAAAGGAACCAGAGATCAAACTGCCAACATCTTTTGGATCATCAAAAGAGCAAGAGAATTTCAGAAAAACATCTACTTCTGCTTTATTGGCTACGCCAAAGCCTTTGACTGTGTGTATCACAACAAACTGTAAAAAAATTCTTAAAGAGATGGGAATACCAAACAACCTGACCTGCCTCTTGAGAAATCTGTATACAGGTCAGGAAGCAACAGTTAGAACTGGACATGGAACAACAGACTGGTTCTAAATTGGAAAAGGAGTACGCCAAAAGCTGTATATTGTCACACTACTTATTTAACTTCTATGCAGAGTACATCATGAGAAATGCTGGATGAGATGAAGCACAAGCTGGAATCAAGATTGCTGGGGGAAATATCAGTAACCTCAGATATTCACATGACATTACCCTTATGGCAGAAAGTGAAGAAGAACTAAAGAGCCTCTTGAAAGTGAAAGAGAAGAGTGAAAAAGTTGGCTTAAAGCTCAACATTCAGAAAATGAAGATCATGGCATCTGGTCCCATCATTTCATGGCAAATAGATGGGGAAACAATGGAAACAGTGAGAGACTTTATTTTCTTGGGCTTAAAAATCACTGTAGATGGTGACTACAGCCATGCTTGCTCCTTGGAAAAAAAGCTATGACCAACCTAGACAGCATATTAAAAAGCAGAAACATTACTTCGCCAATAAAGATCTGTCTAGCCAAAGCTATGGTTTTTCCAGTAGTCATGTGTGGATGTGAAAGTTGGACTATAAAGATGGCTGAGCGCTGAAGAACTGATGTTTTGAACTGTGGTGTTGGAGAAAATTCTTGAGAGTCCCTTGGACTGCAAGGAGATCCAACCAGTCCATCCTAAAGGAAATCAGTCCTGAATATTCATTGAAAGGACAGATGCTGAAGCTGAAATTGCAATACTTTGGCCACCTAATGCGAAGAACTCACTCATTGGAAAAGACCTTGATGCTGGGAAGGATTGAAGGCAGGAGCAAAAGGGGATGACAGAAGATGAGATGGTTGTATGATATCACCGACTCAATGGACATGAGTTTGAGTAAACTCTGGGAGTTGGTGATGGACTGGGAGGCCTGGCATGGTGCAGTCAACGGGGTTGCAAAGAGTTGGACTGAGCGGCTGAACTTAACTGAACTATTGAATTCACAGCATCTTATTTTCTCAAATCCAGCAATAGAGACTGTTGATTTGAAATTGACTTGGGGAGGCCTGGACACTTTGTTGTTGTTTTTTACAGCTATCACTTTATTATTGTCTCCTGAGGCTTTTGTGGCTGCCTGGGCTCAGCGAGATGGTCCTCACTCAAGGTCCTGCCTCAAGGTCAGTCATGCAGTGTGGTCAGACTGCAGCTGACTGACAGTCCTCCCAGAAATGTCCTCAGGCTCATGTCTGATGGTCAGTGCTGGGGTGTTGGCTGGGACCTCTACACGTGACCTGTCCTGTACCTGGATTTCTGCATGGTATGGAGGCCCAGTGAGTTCCCAGAGTAGTTGGACTCTCCTTTAAAGAGTTCACCTGATTAGATCAAGCCTGCTCAGGATCACTTCCATTTTGATGAACTCAAAGCCAATTGATTAGCAACTTTAACTGTATCTGATACATCCCTCCTTTGAGAAAAACTGAATCTAACCCCAGGAGTGACATTCTACCATATTCACAAGTCTTCCCTCTAGAGGTGTGTACACCAGGAGGTGGAAATTTGAGGTACATCTTCTTATTCTTCTTAGCGTAGATGCAGTCCTTCACAGCATCCCAGGGAAGTTTTGGCATCTCAGCCTTACTAAATGTAGACCACCACTGAGTCCAGATTTAAGTCAAGCAAACAGGACATGGTTAGAGCCACTTCCACCTACAGGACATCGTGTGTGTGTGTGTGTGTGTGTGTGTGTGTGTGTGTGTGTGCATGTGCACGCATGTGCACTCTGTCGTTCAGTTGTGTCTGATTCTTTGTGACCCCATGGACTGTAATGTGTCAGGCTCCTGTGTTCATGGGATTCTCCAGGCAAGAATACTGGAGCAGGTTGCCATTTCCTGCTCCAGCGGATTTTCTCTACCCAGCGATTGAACCCAGGTCTCTTGCCTCTCCTGCCTTGGCAGGCGGATTCTTTACTGCTGCACTCCCTGGAAAGCTTCTCCCAAATTCTGAACCCTCATCCCCATGGTGGAGGTCAGTGGAGGAGCCTCAGTGTTCAGGCATTGCCATCCACAACATCTCTCTGTCTAGAAGTCTTTTAAAAAATATATTTTTAAAATATATTCAACCAAAAATTGGTTGAATTTTTGGCTACACTGGGTCTGCCTGCTGGCTTTCTCTAGTTGTGGTGAGTGGGGGCTACTCCCTAGTTGCAATATGTGGGCTTCTCATTTAGCTTCTCTTGTTGTGGAGCACAGGCTCTAGGGTCCATGGACTTCAGTAGTTGTGGCTCATGGGCTTAGCTGCCTTGCAGCATGTGGGGTCTTTCCAAACCAGGAATCAATCCATAGCCCCTCCATTGGGAGGTGGATTCCTAACAACTGGACCACCAGGGAAGCCCCCTGCCTAGAGCTCTTACACTGCTGAGTCCATAACACTTTCCCTGGCCTTTCCCTGAAACTTCTCTGCTCAGAGAGAGCTGGCTCCCTGGGGGTTCAACTCAGCTCCTTGTGCAAGTTTTGAAGAAAATAACTCCCAGGAGAGTTAGAGAAGAAAAGTCCTACAAATCTCTCAGTTGCTTTTAAGAAGTCCTGTCACGTTATTCAAAATGACATTCTGTCTGGGCCAAATGGCCTGCTGTCCGTGAAGAAAAATTAAATATTAAACATGAACTGTAGAGTTAAGTGATGATGGAAGGCGAGTAATGGGATCCACAAGCAGAGCTTACGTTGTATTCAACCCAAACTGCAGAATAATTGCTCCTGTTGGAGCAGCAGCTTCAATTTGACCTCAGCTCCACTCAGCTCAGAGCCCTGGAAGGAACTCAGAATTCTGTCCGTGAAGAAAAATTAAATATTAAACATGAACTGTAGAGTTAAGTGATGATGGAAGGCGAGTAATGGGATCCACAAGCAGAGCTTACGTTGTATTCAACCCAAACTGCAGAATAATTGCTCCTGTTGGAGCAGCAGCTTCAATTTGACCTCAGCTCCACTCAGCTCAGAGCCCTGGAAGGAACTCAGAATCAGCTCTAGGACTGGAATTTTGAGAAACTTTGCTGCCTTCACTTTGGGGATTCTAAGTGTGAAGAAGAAAACAGACCTGATAGAAGGAGAAATAAGTGCCGTCTTCAGAAATTACTTTGATGTTTAGAACTTGTTTTGAGTGTTGAATTGAAGTTCATCCAAAACCGAAGTGAGAGAAGAGTTTTTTTCCTCTGCATTAAAAAAAAAAAAATCCGGGAGCCACAAAGGAAAACGTTGGTATGGTTGTGTACCAAGAATATTTGTGCTCAAGCTAACTTGCGGTGGTGCTTTGTCCTGGCACTGCTGGCCGTTCACCGTCAAAAGAGGGTGTGCCCCACACCAGCCAACTTCAGCAAACACAGAGGTCTCTTTGCTTCCTCCCCTCTCCCCATTATGTGATTTCCAGAAGAGCAAAACATCGGAAGCAAGAAAGCATATGTCCAGGACCACTAACATGAATACGAAAACCCTTAGCTCCCAACAAACCATTCTCACTTCTTTTTGCTCCTCCACTACCCCAGTGGATTTTGCATTGTTCAAAGGTACAAAACAGCAACAGAATCACCACAATCTCCAGGGGTACTTTTTCTCAGCTTTTGGCTGTGCGGGGTCTTTGTTGCTATGCGTGGGCTCTCTCCGGTTGTGGTGAGTGGGGCTACCCTTTGTTGTGGTCATGGGCTTCTCATGGTGGTGGCTTTGGCAGCTGCGTCTCGCGGGCTCTAGGGCACCACAGGCTCAATAGTTGCAGTGCATGGGCTTAGCTGTTCACAGCACGTGGAGTCTCCTTGGACCAGGGATCGAGCCCATGTGCCCTGTATTGGCAGGTCGATTCCCAGTCACTGGGCCACCAGAGAAGTCCCTCCAGGCTTAATTTTTAAATTTTTTCTGAACTTTGCATATCTCGTATTTTTCACCTTTTTTTTTTTTCCCTAAAGATTTTCCCCAGGTTGCATATAAAGTAGTGGGTCTTTTCTGCTGGAGCAAGCACTGCTGGGGATACTATCATGCTCCCTTCCCTCTGGAGTAAGGTCTGACTCAGAAGGACAACCGGACACCTGCATGTCTGATGACAGTGCCCGGATGGACAGGGACACTGTTGTGTGACCCAACAACACAGCCCTGAAGTTGGCTCTTGCACCCTCATTTACCAGTTGCAACTATTCACCAACTGTTTAAAACTGTTTGCCTCTCATCAAATTATTCCAGCATCTTCTGGTTCTCAAACACGGTGTTAAGTCTGTTTCACTCTGGGGGGCATTCACAGGTTCTGTAAGGTCAGTGGGATCTTTAGGACACATTCAGTTCAGATAGTACCCGACTCTGGGGCACTCTATGGCAGGCGTCTGCAACCTTTATGGCATTGTGGTCAATTTCGTGGAAGACAATTTTTCCGAGGACTTGAGGGGGGGTGATTCAAGCATGTTACATTTATTGTCCACTTTATTTCTATCATTATTATATCATCTCCACCTTGGATCATCAGATATTAGATCCTAAAGGTTGGGGACCCCTGCTCTATGTAGTTAAGGAGAATTGGCCATCTGCTGACAGTGACTGGTGCCCTGTCTTATGTCTTTACTGTTTTGAACTTCCTTTTAAGACATGTCAGGGAGTCAGCTGAACTAAGATGAACTGTCCCCTGAAATTCTTTCCAAGTCTAAGAACCTGTGATAATACTTACTGTTGAACAGACTTGTGGGCAACCATAATGTGTGGGTAGTGTTTTATGAACCATAAAATACAAGTGAAGGTGGGAGATGAATAATTCAACAATCACTGGGTCTTGTCCCTTTGGGTAGAGTTCCTTGGGGAACACCACTTGTGGCATTAAGTCATATTTTCCAAGGTATGTTCAGTACAGGAACTGTCAGATCTTTCTTTGCACACACTGGCCAGTTAAGTGCGTGTAGAAGCATCTTCTTCTTCCGCATCCACCTGTGTCTTCCCTTTCTCATTCGCGTGGTTCGTGTCACAGACCCTCAAGTTTTTCCTTCTGTGTGTTGTGGGCTGTAGAGTCCTACAGCGGCAAATGGCAAACTGTTTCATGTTACAATCTGAATATTCTAGATTGGACTGTCTGATTCTATAGTGGGCACTCTGGAAGGTTCCACAAACTCTCCAACCATCTGGTCTTTGTAATTTTGTTTTTGAGGGGGAGGAAGTGATTGTCAGTTATGCTTCCAGAGGCTGCTTGTTTATTACGATTTCTCCAAACACTAGTAGCTTGTTTTGTTGATATCTGTTGCCTTTTCCATTCAGCAACACTCTGTAGTATAGTTTGTTATGGCCTTCGCATATGCCCAGATGGCTTGACATTTTTGTTTTACCATAGAATTCACTGAGTGAAAACTGTAAAAGAAGAAAAAGGTCTAACTGTTGGATGTGTTCGGCAAAGATCATTAAATCAGAAGAATATAATTTCAAAGATCCTCAGTTAGTGGCACTGCAGTCTCAGTGGGAATTTTTCCCTGAGTTTATATCTGAGATAGGTTGTTTCTAATTAAAATACCATTGGGATGAGAGAACTTTATTTCCCTTCCACTGCATAGGATGTAGATTTTGTTTTAATTGTTTCATAGAGAGTCAGTTAAATTGACAAGAGATAGAAGTAAAAACAGATTAGAGACATTTGTTTTTGCCATGTGACCATTCTAAGCAGTCCTGGGAATAAGCAGTCTTAAATCTATTTATTTTAGAATTAAATACAAACCTATATTGATATTTTATGTTTATTACCTCATTCTAATTTCTGTGGTTATTTCTAAGAAACTACATAATTTATGATGAAATGAAATGCCGTGTGATTCATTTTTTAAAGCCTGGTTTTGGGGATTGCTTCATGTACCCCAGTACTTCCTTACTACTGTTTTGTATTGGGAGTAGACAAGGAGCTGGTTGATGTAGAGACAATATTAGGATACATTCCATGGTAGGCAATACAGATGCTTGTCACAGACCCTCAAGTTTTTCCTTCTGTGTGTTGTGGGCTGTAGAGTCCTACAGCGGCAAATGGCAAACTGTTTCATGTTACAATCTGAATATTCTAGATTGGACTGTCTGATTCTATAGTGGGCACTCTGGAAGGTTCCACAAACTCTCCAACCATCTGGTCTTTGTAATTTTGTTTTTGAGGGGGAGGAAGTGATTGTCAGTTATGCTTCCAGAGGCTGCTTGTTTATTACGATTTCTCCAAACACTAGTAGCTTGTTTTGTTGATATCTGTTGCCTTTTCCATTCAGCAACACTCTGTAGTATAGTTTGTTATGGCCTTCGCATATGCCCAGATGGCTTGACATTTTTGTTTTACCATAGAATTCACTGAGTGAAAACTGTAAAAGAAGAAAAAGGTCTAACTGTTGGATGTGTTCGGCAAAGATCATTAAATCAGAAGAATATAATTTCAAAGATCCTCAGTTAGTGGCACTGCAGTCTCAGTGGGAATTTTTCCCTGAGTTTATATCTGAGATAGGTTGTTTCTAATTAAAATACCATTGGGATGAGAGAACTTTATTTCCCTTCCACTGCATAGGATGTAGATTTTGTTTTAATTGTTTCATAGAGAGTCAGTTAAATTGACAAGAGATAGAAGTAAAAACAGATTAGAGACATTTGTTTTTGCCATGTGATCATTCTAAGCAGTCCTGGGAATAAGCAGTCTTAAATCTATTTATTTTAGAATTAAATACAAACCTATATTGATATTTTATGTTTATTGCCTCATTCTAATTTCTGTGGTTATTTCTAAGAAACTACATAATTTATGATAAAATGAAATGCCGTGTGATTCATTTTTTAAAGCCTGGTTTTGGGGATTGCTTCATGTACCCCAGTACTTCCTTACTACTGTTTTGTATTGGGAGTAGACAAGGAGCTGGTTGATGTAGAGACAATATTAGGATACATTCCATGGTAGGCAATGCAGATGCTTTGCTTTGGGAACTTTTGTGTTTAAAAGTTTTGGAAGAACTGAGCTGGGGGTCCCCAAGTTCTGGCATGTGGATTTGGGGGCTCCATCATGAATGGAAACACATGCTTCAATGACTGGCCTCTGGTAGGAAATCAGAACTGTTGCAATTTCATTCAGCCTGCAAAACAAGGTTGAGATTGTGTGGCTTGTGACCAGTAAGATCTAACAGGAAAATCCCCATAGCCAGTCTGCTTCTTGCGGAGGGTTACCACAGCTAATTAATACATTAATACATCTGAAACCTAATTTTGCTCTTTGACTCAAAAAGCAGAAGCTGAAGTCAGGAGTGGGGGCAGACAGTGGCAGATGAGAACCTTGGGGCAGTCTGTGGGGTCCAGCTGGAGGGCAGAGCTCAGCCTCCCCCGCTCAGTGTGGACAGCACAGGTCTCCTCCTCCTAGGAGGGATGTGGGAACTGGTTGTGCTGGTATCTCTGATCATGAGGGACTCAGGCACTGGGCCCGTCATGGGGAAGCTTTGGGTTCTCAGCTGCAAAGAATTTCATGTTGGACTTGTCATTGTGGTTAAACAGAGTATGTATGTATGCTCAGTCACTGGGCTGTGTTCAATTCTTGGTGACTCCATGGACTGTAGCCTGCCAGGCTCCTCTGTCCATGGGATTTCCCAGGCAAGAGTACTGGAGTGGGTTGCCATTTTCTTCTCCAGGGGATCTTCCTGACCCAGAAACTGAACCTGTGTCTTTACCATTGAGCCAATGGGGAATCAAATAAAGAGCACCGGGAACGAAATGGCTCTGGCTCCCCTCACCTGATGGGCAGGGCATGAAGCATAAAAAGATACGTGTGAAACCTTGATGGGGGCCTTTCCTGTCTGTACTTGTAGTGTGAACTTCTGATGGTCAATTTCAGAAATTAATAATGTGTCTTTTGGGACCACAGTGGGAAATGAATGTCCTCACTGTTTCTAAGGTTGGAGATATCCGTGGGCAAGGCTGGGATCTGGTCCATTGGAATGATTGGTCATAAGGAGCCAGGAACTCTGCTCGTTCTGAGTGGTCTCAGAGGTAAGTGTCCATAACATGACTCCTCTCTGTAAGACACAGTTGGTTAGATTTTCAGTGACACCTGACGCCAAGTGGCCCAACTAGAGCCCTTTCTCTGAGAATCTGACCCTGCAGCCAAGAGATGCTTTTGCAGTTGAACCTGTTTCTTAAATGGAGGAGACTTCAAATCTTTTTGCTTGGGACTTCCCTAGTGGTCTTGTGGCTAAGACTCCAAGCTCCCAGTGCAGGGGGCCTGGGTTTGATCCCTGGGCAGGAAACTGGATCCCACATGCCACAACTAAAGATCCTGCATGCTGCAACAAAGATCAAAGATCCCATGTGCTGCAACTAAGATGCAGCAGAGCCAAATAAATAAATAAACCTTATTGCCAAATTCAGACTTACATTGGACAAAGTACAGAAATTCACTAGACCATTCAGGTATGACCTAAATCAAATCCCTTATGATTATACAGTGGAAGTGAGAAATAGATTTAAGGGACTAGATCTGATAGAGAGAGTGCCTGATGAACTATGGATGGAGGTTCATGACATTGTACAGGAGACAGGGATCAAGACCACCCCAAGAAAAAGAAATGCAAAAGAAGCAAAATGGCTGTCTGAGGAGGCCTTACAAATAACTGTGAAAAGATGAGAAGCAAAAGGCAAAGGAGAAAAGGAAAGATATACCCAGTTGAATGCAGAGTTCCAAAGAATAGCAAGGACAGATAAGAAAGCCTTCCTCAGCAATCAATGCAAAGAAATAGAGGAAAACAATAGAATGGGAAAGACTAGAGATCTCTTCAAGAAAATTAGAGATACCAAGGGAACGTTTCATGCAAAGATGGGTCCAATAAAGGACAGAAATGATATGGACATAACAGAAGCAGAAGGTATTAAGAAGAGGTTGCAAGAATACACAGAAGAATTGTACAAAAAAGATCTTCAAGACCCAGATAATCACGATGGTGTGATCACTCACCTAGAGCCAGACATTCTGGAATGTGAAGTCAAGTGGGCCTTAGAAAGCATCACTATGAACAAAGCTAGTGGAGGTGATGGAATTCCAGTGGAGCTATTTCAAATCCTGAAAGATGATGCTGTGAAAGTGCTTCACCAATATGCCAGCAAATGTGGAAAATGCAGCAATGGTCAGAGTACTGGAAAAGGTCAGGTTTCATTCCAACCCCAAAGAAAGGCAATGCCAAAGAATGCTCAAACTACTACAAAATTGCACTCATTTCACACGCTAGTAAAGTCATGCTCAAAATTCTCCAAGCCAGGCTTCAACAGTATGTGAACTGTGAACTTCCAGATGTTCAGGCTGGTTTTAGAGAAGGCAGAGGAACCAGAGATCAAATTGCCAACATCCACCGGATCATGGAAAAAGCAAGAGAGTTCCAGAAAAACATCTGTTTCTGCTTTATTGACTATGCCAAAGCCTTTGACTGTGTTTCACAATAAACTGTGGAACATTCTGAAAGAGACGGGAATACCAGACCACCTGACCTGCCTCATGAGAAACCTATATGCAGGTCAGGAATCAACAGTTAGAACTGGACATGGAACAACAGACTGGTTCCAAATAGCAAAAGGAGTATGTCAAGGCTCTATATTGCCACCCTGTTTATTTAACTCATATGCAGGGTACATCATGAGAAACCCTGGGCTGGAAGAAGCACAAGCTGGAATCAGGATTGCTGGGGGAAATATCAATAACCTCAGATATGCAGTTGACACCACCCTTCTGGCAGAAAGTGAAGAACTAAAGTGCCTCTTGATTAAAGTGAAAGAGAAGAGTGAGAAGTTTTGCTTAAAGTTCAACATTAAGAAAACTAAGATCATGGCATCTGGTCCCATCATTTCACGGCAAATAGATGCGGAAACAGTGGAAACAGTGTCAGACTTTATTTTGGGGGCTCGAAAATCACTGCAGATGGTGACCGCAGCCCTGAAATTAAAAGATGCTTACTCCTTGGAAGGAAAGTTATGACCAACCTAGAAAGCATATTAAAAAGCAGAGATATTACTTTGTCAACAAAGGTCCTTCTAGTCAAGGCTATGGTTTTTCCAGTAGTCACGTATGGATGTGAAAGTTGGACTGTAAATAAAGCTGAGCACTGAAGAATTGATGCTTTTGAACCGTGGTGTTGGAGAAGACTGTTGAGAGTCCCTTGGATTACAAAGAAATTCAGCCAGTCCATCCTAAATGAGATCAGTCCTGAGTATTCATTGGGAAGACTGAAGTTGAAGCTGAAACTGCGATACTTTGGCTACCTGATGCGAAGAGCTGACTCATTTGAAAAGACTGATGCTGGGGAAGATTGAAGGCAGGAGGAGAAGGGGTCGATAGAGTACGAGATGGTTGGATGGCATCACTGACTCAATGGACATGAGTTTGGGTAAACTCCAGGAGTTGGTGATGGTCAGGGAGGCCTGGTGTGCTGTAGTCCATGGGGTTGCAAAGAGCTGGACATGACGGAGTGATTGAACTGAAAAAGAAAAACCGTATCTTCGGGCTTCTGCGTATGTTGGTAGTGGGGTCGGGGGGCAGGTCTTCTGCGTGCAGATGGAATTTTGGGGGAATCTGGTGAAGAAGAGGAATAAGAATGAAGCAACTGTTGGAGGAAACCCTAACAGGAAGCCAAAGTGAGTTGGCCCTTCTCTTCTGGAAACCCTCTACTTTCTCTACTTGTCTGTCATTAAACTTCCCTGGTTTTTCTCCCAGGTCTCTGGACCCTCTTCTGGGTTCCCCTTTCCAGCTCAACTTTCTTCTTTAAATAAAATCTAAATGCAGATTCTCTTCATGTCTCAACCCTGGGAAACTGCTCTTCTTTCTGCACAAACAATCCATTCAGACATACCCAGGACCACTTGTCACTTTTTTCTCCCCCTTGTGGGCCATTCATCACCAACAGTTTCTGACAGCTTGCTTTATTCTCCCAATTTTCTTGTATTTTTGTATTTTCTTCCAATATTTTTGTATGGAATCCTCGTCTGAGTCTGAGATGGTGCAGTGAAATTGAAGGGTCTGATCTTAGGGAGAATTTGTGACCTTCAGCATTCTCCTGCTACAGGAACTTGCAATAACCCTCTGGGGGGCTTATTTGACCCCATGATGACTGTACTCAGAGCAACTTGTTAACAAGTCTCCTCATCGAGAGACCTGTGGCCAGAAGGCTCCCATGCTGGGATTACCACGGGCACAATTGCATGATAACTGTGCTCAGTGACCAGGCTGGTTTCTCCAGCTGCCTAAGACTTTCCAGGCTTCATGGGTGACTTATCATGGCATCGCTCATCTCGAAAGAGAACGTAGCCTCGTAACAGCATCGAGAGGCCTCTCTGCAGGACAATGACCTTGTTAAGGGAAGATTGGAGGGATAAAACTCACCCACTCACAGGGCAGGCGGTAACAAATGACAGAAGTCCAGATGAAGAGGGCACTACCTGGGGAAAGTGGTCTCTAGTCCGCTCCAGCCCATCATCGGATATCAGCTCAGTTACATTTTCAGCTGGAAATCTGAGACCCTTGATTTCTAAATGCTGTCAGTGTATCCCATTGGGTGTTCATTTTTTATGACTATGCTTTAATCTATACAGACACGTTCCTGCCGTAGATTGCACAACTATCGAATTAGAATAGCCCTGCAGGGAACCAGCGTACATGTGAGGCAGACCTAGAATGAAGCATTGCTTTCATCCCTTCTCCACTAGGTCTAGAAATAACCCCCCAGGAAAACGGCTATGGTCATATTTAAGTCAGAGGTTGACTCAAGTCCCCTCCTGTATGACAGAGTGAGGATGCTCCCCGCTGAGACTGCCAGAAAAATGTATTTGAAAAAACACACAATTTAAAGTCCCCAGAAATGATTCTAAGGTCAAACAAAGAAATACCCATTCAAGAAATCTAAGGAAATTCATCAGAAAGTTGAGAGTCTGTGATATTTGAACCAAGACTGCTTCCCGGTCTTCCTCTCACCATTTCAGCGATGGAGACTCCAGTCCAGATGGGCACAGCCAAGAACACAGAGTTTTCAGGCCCTAGTCCTCCAGCCCCTACGTCCAGCCCCTCAGCCCTCAGCCCCTCAGCCTCCCAGTCCCTAAGCCCCTACCCACCAGCCCCTCAGTCACCAGTCCCCAAACCCCCAGTCTCCCAGCCCCTAAGCCCTAGTCCCTCAGCCATCAGTCCCCAAACCCCAGCCCTCAGCCTCCCAGCC